>CM026398.1:1018634-1103057 GCA_014843695.1 Archivesica marissinica | reverse complement strand
CTACACATGTATCCTTCATACAGTACTACACATGTATCCTTCAGACAGTACTACACATGTATCCTTCAGACAGTACTACACATGTATCCTTCATACAGTACTACACATGTATCCTTCAGACAGTACTACACATGTATCCTTCATACAGTACTACACATGTATCCTTCATACAGTACTACACATGTATCCTTCAGCATACAGTACTACACATGTATCCTTCAGACAGTACTACACATGTATCCTTCAGACAGTACTACACATGTATCCTTCATACAGTACTACACATGTATCCTTCATACAGTACTACACATGTATCCTTCATACAGTACTACACATGTATCCTTCATACAGTACTACACATGTATCCTTCAGCATACAGTACTACACATGTATCCTTCAGACAGTACTACACATGTATCCTTCAGACAGTACTACACATGTATCCTTCAGACAGTACTACACATGTATCCTTCAGACAGTAATACACATGTATCCTTCATACAGTACTACACATGTATCCTTCAGACAGTACTACACATGTATCCTTCATACAGTACTACACATGTATCCTTCATACAGTACTACACATGTATCCTTCATACAGTACTACACATGTATCCTTCAGACAGTACTACACATGTATCCTTCATACAGTAATACACATGTATCCTTCATACAGTACTACACATGTATCCTTCATACAGTACTACACATGTATCCTGCAGACAGTACTACACATGTATCCTTCAGACAGTACTACACATGTATCCTTCAGACAGTAATACACATGTATCCTTCATACAGTACTACACATGTATCCTTCAGACAGTACTACACATGTATCCTTCATACAGTACTACACATGTATCCTTCATACAGTACTACACATGTATCCTTCATACAGTACTACACATGTATCCTTCAGACAGTACTACACATGTATCCTTCATACAGTAATACACATGTATCCTTCATACAGTACTACACATGTATCCTTCATACAGTACTACACATGTATCCTTCAGACAGTACTACACATGTATCCTTCAGACAGTACTACACATGTATCCTTCATACAGTACTACACATGTATCCTTCATACAGTACTACACATGTATCCTTCAGACAGTACTACACATGTATCCTTCATACAGTACTACACATGTATCCTTCATACAGTACTACACATGTATCCTTCATACAGTACTACACATGTATCCTTCATACAGTACTACACATGTATCCTTCAGACAGTACTACACATGTATCCTTCAGCATACAGTACTACACATGTATCCTTCATACAGTACTACACATGTATCCTTCAGACAGTACTACACATGTATCCTTCATACAGTACTACACATGTATCCTTCAGACAGTACTACACATGTATCCTTCATACAGTACTACACATGTATCCTTCATACAGTACTACACATGTATCCTTCAGACAGTACTACACATGTATCCTTCATACAGTACTACACATGTATCCTTCATACAGTACTACACATGTATCCTTCATACAGTACTACACATGTATCCTTCAGACAGTACTACACATGTATCCTTCATACAGTACTACACATGTATCCTTCATACAGTACTACACATGTATCCTTCAGACAGTACTACACATGTATCCTTCATACAGTACTACACATGTATCCTTCATACAGTACTACACATGTATCCTTCATACAGTACTACACATGTATCCTTCATACAGTACTACACATGTATCCTTCAGACAGTACTACACATGTATCCTTCAGACAGTACTACACATGTATCCTTCATACAGTACTACACATGTATCCTTCAGACAGTACTACACATGTATCCTTCATACAGTACTACACATGTATCCTTCATACAGTACTACACATGTATCCTTCATACAGTACTACACATGTATCCTTCATACAGTACTACACATGTATCCTTCAGACAGTACTACACATGTATCCTTCATACAGTACTACACATGTATCCTTCATACAGTACTACACATGTATCCTTCAGACAGTACTACACATATCCTCAGCATACAGTACTACACATGTATCCTTCATACAGTACTACACATGTATCCTTCATACAGTACTACACATGTATCCTTCATACAGTACTACACATGTATCCTTCATACAGTACTACACATGTATCCTTCATACAGTACTACACATGTATCCTTCATACAGTACTACACATGTATCCTTCATACAGTACTACACATGTATCCTTCAGACAGTACTACACATGTATCCTTCAGACAGTACTACACATGTATCCTTCATACAGTACTACACATGTATCCTTCATACAGTAATACACATGTATCCTTCATACAGTACTACACATGTATCCTTCAGACAGTACTACACATGTATCCTTCAGACAGTACTACACATGTATCCTTCAGACAGTACTACACATGTATCCTTCAGACAGTACTACACATGTATCCTTCATACAGTACTACACATGTATCCTTCAGACAGTACTACACATGTATCCTTCATACAGTACTACACATGTATCCTTCAGACAGTACTACACATGTATCCTTCATACAGTACTACACATGTATCCTTCATACAGTACTACACATGTATCCTTCATACAGTACTACACATGTATCCTTCAGACAGTACTACACATGTATCCTTCAGACAGTACTACACATGTATCCTTCAGACAGTACTACACATGTATCCTTCATACAGTACTACACATGTATCCTTCAGACAGTACTACACATGTATCCTTCATACAGTACTACACATGTATCCTTCAGACAGTACTACACATGTATCCTTCAGACAGTACTACACATGTATCCTCAACAACAGTACTACACATGTATCCTTCATACAGTAATACACATGTATCCTTCAGACAGTACTACACATGTATCCTCAGCATACAGTACTACACATGTATCCTTCATACAGTACTACACATGTATCCTTCATACAGTAATACACATGTATCCTTCAGACAGTACTACACATGTATCCTTCAGACAGTACTACACATGTATCCTTCAGACAGTACTACACATGTATCCTTCATACAGTAATACACATGTATCCTTCATACAGTACTACACATGTATCCTTCAGACAGTACTACACATGTATCCTGCAGACATACAGTACTACACATGTATCCTTCATACAGTACTACACATGTATCCTTCATACAGTACTACACATGTATCCTTCAGACAGTACTACACATGTATCCTTCATACAGTACTACACATGTATCCTTCATACAGTACTACACATGTATCCTTCAGACAGTACTACACATGTATCCTTCATACAGTACTACACATGTATCCTTCATACAGTACTACACATGTATCCTTCATACAGTACTACACATGTATCCTTCAGACAGTACTACACATGTATCCTTCATACAGTACTACACATGTATCCTTCATACAGTACTACACATGTATCCTTCATACAGTACTACACATGTATCCTTCAGACAGTACTACACATGTATCCTTCATACAGTACTACACATGTATCCTCAGACATACAGTACTACACATGTATCCTTCATACAGTACTAACATGTATCTTCAGACAGTAATACACATGTATCCTTCATACAGTACTACACATGTATCCTTCAGACAGTACTACACATGTATCCTTCATACAGTACTACACATGTATCCTTCAGACAGTACTACACATGTATCCTTCATACAGTACTACACATGTATCCTTCATACAGTACTACACATGTATCCTCAGCATACAGTACTACACATGTATCCTTCATACAGTACTACACATGTATCCTTCAGCATACAGTACTACACATGTATCCTTCATACAGTACTACACATGTATCCTTCAATACAGTACTACACATGTATCCTTCAGACAGTACTACACATGTATCCTTCATACAGTACTACACATGTATCCTTCATACAGTACTACACATGTATCCTTCATACAGTACTACACATGTATCCTTCAGACAGTACTACACATGTATCCTTCATACAGTACTACACATGTATCCTTCATACAGTACTACACATGTATCCTTCATACAGTACTACACATGTATCCTTCATACAGTACTACACATGTATCCTTCATACAGTACTACACATGTATCCTTCATACAGTACTACACATGTATCCTTCAGACAGTACTACACATGTATCCTTCATACAGTACTACACATGTATCCTTCATACAGTACTACACATGTATCCTTCATACAGTACTACACATGTATCCTTCAGACAGTACTACACATGTATCCTTCAGACAGTACTACACATGTATCCTTCAGACAGTACTACACATGTATCCTTCATACAGTACTACACATGTATCCTTCATACAGTACTACACATGTATCCTTCAGACAGTACTACACATGTATCCTTCATACAGTACTACACATGTATCCTTCATACAGTACTACACATGTATCCTTCATACAGTACTACACATGTATCCTTCAGACAGTACTACACATGTATCCTTCATACAGTACTACACATGTATCCTTCATACAGTACTACACATGTATCCTTCAGACAGTACTACACATGTATCCTTCATACAGTACTACACATGTATCCTTCATACAGTACTACACATGTATCCTGCAGACAGTACTACACATGTATCCTTCAGCATACAGTACTACACATGTATCCTTCATACAGTACTACACATGTATCCTTCAGACAGTACTACACATGTATCCTTCATACAGTACTACACATGTATCCTTCATACAGTACTACACATGTATCCTTCATACAGTACTACACATGTATCCTGCAGACAGTACTACACATGTATCCTTCAGCACATACAGTACTACACATGTATCCTTCAGACAGTATTACACATGTATCCTTCAGACAGTAATACACATGTATCCTTCATACAGTACTACACATGTATCCTTCATACAGTACTACACATGTATCCTTCATACAGTACTACACATGTATCCTTCATACAGTACTACACATGTATCCTTCAGCATACAGTACTACACATGTATCCTTCAGACAGTACTACACATGTATCCTTCAGACAGTACTACACATGTATCCTTCAGACAGTACTACACATGTATTCTTCATACAGTACTACACATGTATCCTTCATACAGTAATACACATGTATCCTGCAGACAGTACTACACATGTATCCTTCAGACAGTACTACACATGTATTCTTCATACAGTACTACACATGTATCCTTCATACAGTAATACACATGTATCCTGCAGACAGTACTACACATGTATCCTTCAGACAGTACTACACATGTATCCTTCATACAGTACTACACATGTATCCTTCATACAGTACTACACATGTATCCTTCAGACAGTACTACACATGTATCCTTCATACAGTACTACACATGTATCCTTCATACAGTACTACACATGTATCCTTCAGACAGTACTACACATGTATCCTTCATACAGTACTACACATGTATCCTTCATACAGTACTACACATGTATCCTTCATACAGTACTACACATGTATCCTTCATACAGTACTACACATGTATCCTTCATACAGTACTACACATGTATCCTTCATACAGTACTACACATGTATCCTTCATACAGTACTACACATGTATCCTTCATACAGTACTACACATGTATCCTTCAGACAGTACTACACATGTATCCTTCATACAGTACTACACATGTATCCTTCATACAGTACTACACATGTATCCTTCATACAGTACTACACATGTATCCTTCATACAGTACTACACATGTATCCTTCATACAGTACTACACATGTATCCTTCATACAGTACTACACATGTATCCTTCAGACAGTACTACACATGTATCCTTCATACAGTACTACACATGTATCCTTCATACAGTACTACACATGTATCCTTCATACAGTACTACACATGTATCCTTCATACAGTACTACACATGTATCCTTCATACAGTACTACACATGTATCCTTCAGACAGTACTACACATGTATCCTTCATACAGTACTACACATGTATCCTTCATACAGTACTACACATGTATCCTTCATACAGTACTACACATGTATCCTTCAGACAGTACTACACATGTATCCTTCAGACAGTACTACACATGTATCCTTCATACAGTACTACACATGTATCCTTCATACAGTACTACACATGTATCCTGCAGACATACAGTACTACACATGTATCCTTCAGACAGTACTACACATGTATCCTTCAGACAGTACTACACATGTATCCTTCAGACAGTAATACACATGTATCCTTCATACAGTAATACACATGTATCCTTCAGACAGTACTACACATGTATGCTTCATACAGTACTACAAATGTATCCTTCAGACAGTACTACAAATGTATCCTTCAGACAGTACTACACATGTATCCTTCAGACAGTACTACACATGTATCCTTCAGAGAGTAATACACATATATCCTTCATACAGTACTACACATGTATCATTCAGACAGTACTACACATGTATCCTTCATACAGTAATACACATGTATCCTTCATACAGTAATACAAATGTATCCTTCAGTCAGTACTACACATGTATCCTTCAGACAGTACTACACATGTATCCTGCAGACAGTACTACACATGTATCCTTCATACAGTAATACACATGTATCCTTCATACCGTACTACACATGTATTCTTCAGACAGTACTACACATATCCTGCAGACACATACAGTACTACACATGTATCCTTCATACAGTACTACACATGTATCCTTCATACAGTACTACACATGTATCCTTCATACAGTACTACACATTTATCCTTCATACAGTACTACACATGTATCCTTCATACAGTACTACACATGTATCCTTCATACAGTACTACACATGTATCCTGCTGACACATACAGTACTACACATGCATCCTTCAGACAGTACTACACATGTATCCTTCAGACAGTACTACACATGTATCCTGCATACAGTACTACACATGTATCCTTCATACAGTAATACACATGTATCCTTCATACAGTACTACAAATGTATCCTTCAGACAGTACTACAAATGTATCCTTCAGACAGTACTACACATGTATCCTTCAGACAGTACTACACATGTATCCTTCAGACAGTAATACACATATATCCTTCATACAGTACTACACATGTATCCTTCAGACAGTACTACACATGTATCCTTCATACAGTACTACACATGTATCCTTCAGACAGTACTACACATGTATCCTGCATACAGTACTACACATGTATCCTTCATACAGTAATACACATGTATCCTTCATACAGTACTACACATGTATCCTTCAGACAGTACTACACATGTATCCTTCAGACAGTAATACACATGTATCCTTCAGACAGTACTACACATGTATCTATCATACAGTACTACACATGTATCCTTCAGACAGTACTACACATGTATCCTTCATACAGTACTGCAAATGTATTCTTCAGACAGTACTACACATGTATCCTTCAGACAGTACTACACATGTGTCCTGCAGACACAAACAGTACTACACATGTATCCTTCATACAGTAATACACATGTATCCTTCAGAGAGTCCTACACATGTATCCTGCAGACACATACAGTACTACACATGTATCCTTCATACAGTAATACACATGTATCCTTCATACAGTAATACAAATGTATCCTTCAGTCAGTACTACACATGTATCCTTCAGACAGTACTACACATGTATCCTGCAGACAGTACTACACATGTATCCTTCATACAGTAATACACATGTATCCGTCATACCGTACTACACATGTATTCTTCAGACAGTACTACACATGTATCCTGCAGACACATACAGTACTACACATGTATCCTTCATACAGTACTACACATGTATCCTTCATACAGTGCTACACATGTATCCTTCAGACAGTACTACACATGTATCCTTCATACAGTAATACACATGTATCCTTCATACAGTAATACACATGTATCCTTCAGACAGTACTACACATGTATCCTTCATACAGTACTACACATGTATCCTTCATACAGTACTACACATGTATCCTTCATACAGTACTACACATGTATACTTCAGACAGTACTACACATGTATCATTCATACAGTACTACACATGTATCATTCATACAGTACTACACATGTATCCTTCATACAATACTACACATGTATCCTTCAGACAGTACTACACATGTATCCTTCATACAGTACTACACATGTATCCTGCAGACACATACAGTACTACACATGTATCCTTCATACAGTACTAAACATGTATTCTTCAGACAGTAATACACATGTATCCATCATACAGTACTACACATGTATCCTTCAGACAGTACTACACATGTATCCTTCATACAGTATTACACATGTATCCTTCAGACAGTAATACAAATGTATCCTTCATACAGTATTACACATGTATCCTTCATACAGTACTACACATGTATCCTGCAGACACATACAGTACTACACATGTATCCTTCATACAGTACTACACATGTATCCTGCAGACACATACAGTACTACACATGTATCCTTCATACAGTACTACACATGTATCCTGCAGACATATACAGTACTACACATGTATCCTTCATACAGTACTACACATGTATCCTTCAGACAGTAATACAAATGTATCCTTCATACAGTATTACACATGTATCCTTCATACAGTATTACACATGTATCCTTCAGACAGTACTACACATGTATCCTTCATACAGTACTACACATGTATCCTTCAGACAGTAATACAAATGTATCCTTCATACAGTATTACACATGTATCCTTCATACAGTACTACACATGTATCCATCAGACAGTAATACAAATGTATCCTTCATACAGTACTACACATGTATCCTTCATACAGTACTACACATGTATCCTTCAGACAGTACTACACATGTATCATTCATACAGTACTACACATGTATCATTCATACAGTATTACACATGTATCCTTCAGACAGTACTACACATGTATCCTTCATACAGTATTACACATGTATCCTTCATACAGTACTACACATGTATCCTTCATACAGTACTACACATGTATCCTTCATACAGTACTACACATGTATCCATCATACAGTAATACACATGTATCCTTCATACAGTACTACACATGTATCCGTCATACAGTACTCCACATGTATCCTTCATACAGTATTACACATGTATCCTGCAGACAGTACTACACATGTATCCTTCATACAGTACTACACATGTATCCGTCATACAGTACTCCACATGTATCCTTCATACAGTACTACACATGTATCCTTCATATAGTACTACACATGTATCCTTCATACAGTAATACACATGTATCCTTCATACAGTAATACACATGTATCCTTCAGACAGTACTACACATGTATCCTTCATACAGTAATACACATGTATCCTTCATACAGTACTACACATTTATCCTTCATACAGTACTACACATGTATACTTCAGACAGTACTACACATGTATCATTCATACAGTACTACACATGTATCATTCATACAGTACTACACATGTATCCTTCATACAATACTACACATGTATCCTTCAGACAGTACTACACATGTATCCTTCATACAGTACTACACATGTATCCTGCAGACACATACAGTACTACACATGTATCCTTCATACAGTACTAAACATGTATTCTTCAGACAGTACTACACATGTATCCTGCAGACACATACAGTACTACACATGTATCCTTCATACAGTACTACACATGTATCCTTCAGACAGTAATACACATGTATCCTTCATACAGTACTACACATGTATCCTTCAGACAGTAATACACATGTATCCATCATACAGTACTACACATGTATCCTTCAGACAGTACTACACATGTATCCTTCATACAGTATTACACATGTATCCTTCAGACAGTAATACAAATGTATCCTTCATACAGTATTACACATGTATCCTTCATACAGTACTACACATGTATCCTTCAGACAGTAATACAAATGTATCCTTCATACAGTATTACACATGTATCCTTCAGACAGTACTACACATGTATCCTTCAGACAGTACTACACATGTATCCTTCAGACAGTATTACACATGTATCCTTCAGACAGTACTACACATGTATCCTTCATACAGTACTACACATGTATCCTTCATACAGTACTACACATGTATCCTTCATACAGTACTACACATGTATCCTTCAAAGGCGACTTGTCGTGATTAGCAGAGTACGGTTTGGTGTCGCTTTAATGAAATGTGTGGTGATTAGATAATTAATGTCCTCACAGTTTAAATAAAAGTTTATTGTCGGTGAGTAGCTACATACTTTAACTACCTCATTTAATTTTCGTCTTGTATTTGCAGCCGAGGACCAAAGCAAGCCGACGATTTGTCCGCAAAGCATAACTTCAAGTACACAGGAACATACAGGTGGATGCCGAGCAAGGTGTGAACAAATCGTGCAGATCTGATGCGGAAACCAAAGTGTGATAGAACGTGGATGTAAAAATGGGCCAAGAAAATGTGATAATGGGTGTTTTACGTTTATTTATCGTCTCTTCCGGTTGTCCATATGAGCGACACCTGAAGAGATTAGTCATTTTAGATTTTGGAGGATAGTGCAATGATACAGACCCATTCCAGAATCTCCTCTGGTTCTTTTATGTGCACGGTGTACAGCACCGACACGAGACCTCGGTTTAATGTCCCATCTGAAAGACTGTTAATTTTATTAGGGTCAGACGGGGGATCGAACCTGCCATCCATGGACTACAGAGCCGTCTGTAAAAATTTGATAATGCGCAGAAGTATGGCATTTTCTACATTTTTCTGGCCACAATACTATGGGAACTGAGTCACAGATTTTGAACATCGTTCACTAGACAGAAATGATTAGACTATAATTATGGTTATCTGTAATGTTGACATGGACAAAGGAATGCTTGGATTTTCTCATGTGAAAAATAGTGTTTAATGTCAACAGGGACCATTCTAGAGGGCGATGTGGGCGAAATTGTCGCCCTAGGGACCCTGAATTTGCCTCTGGGGGCCCCACTTCTCCCTAAAAAAAAAAAATGTTTTTACGATTTTTAAACAAAATTGTGTCTAGTAAGATACACTGGCCCATTATAAAGCACTCCTTCTATTCAAATGTTGTATTTAATGGTTGTACTGTGCATTTTAACCCTATTTTGCAGAAGTATATTAAAGAATACCATTTAAGGAAGCGATCACGCGTTCTCCCAAATATTCTGATCTAGAATGAACCCTGATGTCAATCATGTCTTTAAATCATAAAGTTATGTTAATTGGTGCCAAATCAACCAACAGCAGGTCATGCGATTAGCCTTAGCCGCAATTAAAAATTTTCAGAAATCGTGTTGCACAGTCAAACCCGTGTCAGTGGTCACCTCTATTAAGCAGTGGTCACCTCTATTAAGCAGCCAACCTTATTTGACGTATATTAAGCAACCTGTGCTAATCAGCCACTTTCTGTAAATTGCCCTGGCTGGCTATTTAAGACAGGTTTGACTGTAGTTCTAGAAAGCCAAAATAATTTCCTTAGTTTTTTTGGAGTTTTGTTTTTCTTTTATTGGTGTAGGACGATCCCACATGCCTCATCTGCGCAGCACGTGCCTCATCCATGTGCCTCATCCATGCAGCACGAGCCTCATCCATGCAGCATGGGCCTCATCCGCGCAGCACGGGCCTCATCCGCACAGCACGGGCCTCATCCGCGCAGCACGGGCCTCATCCGCACAGCACGGGCCTCATCCGCGCAGCACGAGCCTCATCCGCACAGCACGGGCCTCATCCACGCAGCACGGGCCTCATCCACGCAGCACGGGCCTCGTCCGCGCAGCACGAGCCTCATCCACGCAGCACGGGCCTCATCCGTGCAGCACGGGCCTCATCCGCGCAGCATGGGCCTCATCTGCACAGCACGGGCCTCATCCGCACAGCACGGGCGAGTACCTGTGTAGAACCAATGACCGTCCACGGTTACATTCCCACCTACAGTAATGAATGGCAAGTCATCTTAACCTCTCCACCACTATTTATGGGCCACATATTAATGTTTATCTATGCTTTAAGGCGTCACTATTACTGGAATAAAGGATGTGTTTTGGTAACAAGTACCAGATATTTACCGAATTTAAATTTAACACAACTGTGTATTAAAATATTATTAAAAAATATTGACACTGAAACGAGAAAAACATGAAATAAATATAGCACCGCCGTACATGTATATTATATATGCGAACAACAAATGTATGCACACAATGCTTATTGTTCATGCGCGACGAGACAACGTTTGTTAAAAAATGTTCTGATTGCCCAATAGAGGGCGCTGCGTTCTGTTCTGACTGCCCGATAGAGAGCACTGCGTTCTGTTCTGACTGCCCGATAGAGGGCACTGCGTTCTGGGTGGGATTTACACAGAGCATAGGTTCCACCACTCTAATTATTGCAAAAAAGGTGGTGTTTCATAAATCAGAAATGGCTGGCCCTTTAAATAAGGGGGTGACACTATAATAAACAAACACTACCTTTATTCAAATAACAATGGAAGAAAGGGTTAACATCGCCCTCTATCTGGCTACTTGTACGTCAAATGTTGTAATACGTCGTTATGGTGTCAATATAGTGTCGTTATGGTGTCGTTATGGTGTCGATACAGTGTCGTTATGGTGTCAATATAGTGTCGTTATGGTGTCGATACAGTGTCGTTATGGTGTCGATACAGTGTCGATACAGTGTCGTTATGGTGTCAATATAGTGTCGATACAGTGTCGTTATGGTGTCAATATAGTGTCGATACAGTGTCGTTATGGTGTCAATATAGTGTCGATACAGTGTCGTTATGGTGTCGATACAGTGTCGATACAGTGTCGTTATGGTGTCAATATAGTGTCGATACAGTGTCGTTATGGTGTCAATATAGTGTCGATACAGTGTCGTTATGGTGTCAATATAGTGTCGATACAGTGTCATTATGGTGTCAATATAGTGTCGATACAGTGTCGTTATGGTGTCAATATAGTGTCGATACAGTGTCGTTATGGTGTCAATATAGTGTCGATACAGTGTCAATATAGTGTCGTTATGGTGTCAATATAGTGTCGTTATGGTGTTGATACAGTGTCGTTATGGTGTCAATATAGTGTCGATACAGTGTCGTTATGGTGTCAATATAGTGTCGATACAGTGTCGATACAGTGTTGATACAGTGTCGGTATAGTGTTGATACAGTGTTGATACAGTGTCGGTATAGTGTTGATACAGTGTTGATACAGTGTCGGTATAGTGTTGATACAGTGTTGATACAGTGTCGATACAGTGTCGATATAGTGTTGATACAGTGTCGGTATAGTGTTGATACAGTGTCGGTATAGTGTTGATACAGTGTCGATACAGTGTCGATATAGTGTTGATACAGTGTCGGTATAGTGTTGATACAGTGTCGGTACAGTGTCGTTATGGTGTCAATATAGTGTCGTTATGGTGTCGATACAGTGTCGTTATGGTGTCAATATAGTGTCGATACAGTGTCGTTATGGTGTCAATATAGTGTCGATACAGTGTCAATATAGTGTCAATACAGTGTCGTTATGGTGTCAATATAGTGTTGATACAGTGTCGTTATGGTGTCAATATAGTGTCGATACAGTGTCGTTATGGTGTCAATATAGTGTTGATACAGTGTCGATACAGTGTTGATACAGTGTCGGTACAGTGTTGATACAGTGTTGATACAGTGTCGGTATAGTGTTGATACAGTGTCGATACAGTGTCGGTATAGTGTTGATACAGTGTCGATACAGTGTCGGTATAGTGTTGATACAGTGTCGGTATAGTGTTGATACAGTGTCGGTATAGTGTTGATACAGTGTCGGTATAGTGTTGATACAGTGTTGATACAGTGTCGATATAGTGTTGATACAGTGTCAATACAGTGTCGATATAGTGTCGATATAGTGTTGATACAGTGTTGATACAGTGTCGATATAGTGTTGATACAGTGTCGATATAGTGTTGATACAGTGTCGATATAGTGTTGATACAGTGTCGGTATAGTGTTGATACAGTGTCGATACAGTGTCGATATAGTGTTGATACAGTGTCGATATAGTGTCGATACAGTGTCGATATAGTGTTGATACAGTGTCGATACAGTGTCGATATAGTGTTGATATAGTGTCGATATAGTGTTGATACAGTGTCGATACAGTGTCGATACAGTGTCGATATAGTGTTGATATAGTGTCGGTATAGTGTTGATACAGTGTCGGTATAGTGTTGATACAGTGTTGATACAGTGTCGGTATAGTGTTGATACAGTGTCGGTATAGTGTTGATACAGTGTCGGTATAGTGTTGATACAGTGTCGGTATAGTGTTGATACAGTGTCGGTATAGTGTTCATACAGTGTTGATACAGTGTCGGTATAGTGTTGATACAGTGTTGATACAGTGTCGATATAGTGTTGATACAGTGTCGATACAGTGTCGATACAGTGTCGGTATAGTGTTGATACAGTGTCGGTATAGTGTTGATACAGTGTCGGTATAGTGTTGATACAGTGTTGATACAGTGTCGATATAGTGTCGATACAGTGTCGGTATAGTGTTGATACAGTGTTGATACAGTGTCGATATAGTGTCGATACAGTGTCGGTATAGTGTTGATACAGTGTTGATACAGTGTCGATACAGTGTCGATACAGTGTCGTATAGTGTTGTTGATACAGTGTCGATACAGTGTTGATACAGTGTCGATACAGTGTCGATACAGTGTCGGTATAGTGTTGATACAGTGTCGATACAGTGTCGATATAGTGTTGATACAGTGTCGGTATAGTGTTGATACAGTGTTGATACAGTGTCGGTATAGTGTTGATACAGTGTCGGTATAGTGTTGATACAGTGTCGGTATAGTGTTGATACAGTGTCGGTATAGTGTTGATATAGTGTTGATACAGTGTCGATATAGTGTCGATACAGTGTTGATACAGTGTCGATACTGTGTTGCTTAATAGAAAATGTTCAGAAGTATCATTTCCCCTGGTACTCGATATATCATTTATGTGTATAAATGCCTGATTATGTAGATATGTTCATTGCCTCATTTATTGTTGATCTTAATTTATGTTAACCCGGTGTTGGTGTCTATATATATTATTTATATTTTTGGAAAAAACTAACCTTGGGACCTGAGGCTTAGATTCCAAACTCAATCTTTGATTGGTTCAGCTGAGAATAAACTTCTGAATCAACCAATCAAATCGCTCGATTTTGAGATTTGATAAAAGTTTTATAACCTCCAGGCCTGGTTGTTTTCATTGTTGGCAGGGTTTCCACACTGTCGGTCATCAATTGAGCCAATTGCGACAAAAAACAAATATGGGAGCTAAATTTTGTGAATTGGCGAAAATATTTGGCTCAATTATTTTTAATTGTTTTTATTTTGTTGCAACATGGTTTGTCAAATGGCTTCAAATATTTATCTGTTATCTATATGGCTCTTAGTTGGCTCCACATTTTTCAAATTGGCTCCAGTCATAGGGAACCCTGAATTTGGAGATCTTAATTTTAAAAGATGTTACCCGGTGTCTATGTTGTTTGTTTATAATTTTATGAAAGTGATAATGCATAATATTGAATAGATCTGTCAAAATATGTCCAGTGGTCCAGTAGTTATAAACATTGGACTGTGAATCCAACGGTTGTCAGTTTGAATAGATCTGTCAACAGATACTGGAGTTGTCCAGTGGTTATAAACATTGGACTGTGAATCCAACCGTTGTCAGTTTGAATAGATCTGTCAACAGATACTGGAGTTGTCCAGTGGTTATAAACATTGGACTGTGAATCCAACCGTTGTCAGTTTGATCCCCTGTCTAAATATGATAATAATTTTAAGTCGGATAGGACTATAAACCGAGGTTTTCATGTATCGGTGTAAAAGAACCTGGGTTGTTTCTGGAATAGCGATTTCTTCTGTATTCACTCTCCTCCAAAATCAAAAAATAATTATGGAGGCATCGCACCAAAGTTGCTGGCGCAATAATTAAATAAATTAAAACCCCCCACCGAACAATATCAAAATACCTCCCCACCGAACGATATCAAAATAACCCCCCACCGAACGATATCAAAATAACCCCCCACCGAACGATATCAAAATAACCCCCCACCGAACGATATCAAAATAAATTCCCACCGAACAATATCAAAATAAACCCCACCGAACAATATCAAAATAAACCCCCACCAAACGATATCAAAATAAACCCCCACCAAACGATATCAAAATAAACCCCCACCGAACGGTAAATCCACAAGTTAGTTTCGTCACAATACATCAGTCCCTGTGACCAGACACACCCATTAAGTCTGTTTATGCGATTTGTTTCTTCAGTTGGAAGTGTTACTTTACAGTGTTACACCATCTACAGAGTTAAGGGAGGTAATTAAGAAATGGTAATTTCACAAAAACAGGTTCGTTGTTGCCATGTTTTCTCAAATTTTACCATAACAATTATTATGATAAAATGAAAATAAAGTCAAACCTGTGTTAGTGGCCACCTCCATTGATCAGCCACCCTGTATTAAGCAGCCAGTTTCCAGATTCCCAATATGTTGTTTTATTACATTTTCCCTCTATTAAGCAGCCACCTGTATTAAGCAGCCAGTTTCCAGATTCCCAATATGTTGTTTTATTACATTTTCCCTCTATTAAGCAGCCACCTGTATTAAGCAGCCAGTTTCCAGATCCCCAAGTGTTGTTTTATTACATTTGCCCTCTATTAAGCAGCCACCTGTATTAAGCAGCCAGTTTCCAGATACCCACTATGTTGTTTTATTACACATGCCCTCTATTAAGCAGCCACCTGTATTAAGCAGCCAGTTTCCAGATAACCAATATGTTGTTTTATTACATTTGCCCTCTATTAAGCAGCCACCTGTATTAAGCAGCCAGTTTCCAGATACCCAATACGTTGTTTTATTACATTTGCCCTCTATTAAGCAGCCACATGTGCTAAGAAACCACTTTCTGTGGTAACCTTGGCTGGCTGCTTAACACAGGTTTCATTGCATAACACAATAATCCCACTATTTAATCATCCGCTCCTTACAATATCTTACTGTGGAGTGCATTCTCAGGGCCTGCTCTGGCTCTTATTTTTTTGTAGCCAAATCTGTGCTTCCTTTAGCCAATTCTGCCGAATTCTTTGTCAAGTAATGTATCACTGCAAATGTAACCCTTACCTCAGTTGTAGTCTATGGGCATACAGCATTGAAGTGGTCCAATGGCTACTCTGGCGACTGGCAGCGCGGGCCCTGGTTCTAAAGAAGTGCATAATGGGGCATTAACCTGTTGCCACATACAAGCATGCAAGCAATGCGTGTTCTGGGAGGGGAATGGGTGGGGGAGGGGGAGTATTCTAAATATATAGAGAATATTAGGTTACTGTCTTATAAGTTTTAATTTATTAAGCGAGTCAAAAAACAAATATTTTCGGAGACGAGCCTAATAAATTAAAATGTATAAGACAGTAACCTAATATTCTATTTATCCTACATTCTGAGTGTGCACCCGACACAAAAACTAACAAACTAGCCATGACAGCTTACAAACTCGCTACGCACTACGGTAATATGTTGCGCATTGATATTTCTATTTATAGATAAATGATAAATGACATTTCTCTGACAACAGTAGTTTCCAGAGGGGTCTCATCGAGTGCTGTTAATTCATCCCAAACAACCTGAAAGTTTGCCTGTACACGACTTTCTTCTTAGGACATTTTCCAAACTCAGCAGACAACACAATGTGAAGACAGACGCTTTGTTTATTTACAAACCGTAATCTGGGTCATAAAACAAACCGTAATCTGGGTCATAAAAGTAGTCTGTCAAGAAAGCTTTATTAGGCACTGACTAATAAAGCAAAATTTATTAGGCAGGCCGTTTTTGTACGTTATTTCGCATGAAGGTAGGATAAATAATGTTATTCATCATCTTTATTCATGTTATAGCATTCAGATATTTATTTATAGTAGATTTATTGTATTAATATTTATATTGTCCGCCCCTGTGGTCGAGTGGTTAAGGTCGCTGACTTGTATACCACTGTAACCTATCATCACGGGTTCGAGCCACGCGCAGACCGTGTTTCATTTATTTGAAAAAGTTGGCAGTTTCTTACGGAGGTTGATGCACCCAAGTACTGGTTAACCGCTGGAGCCTGCCCAGGAAAGGTGTTGTTAGGTAAACTGCCCGCCGGAGAGATATAGCCAAAAAATGGTGCTGATGCAGGCGTAAACACCCGAAATGTATTAATATTTATAGAAGAAGAAGAAGAAATATAATGTTAGCATTGTGTACACCGGATGGGTATCTATAATTGAGCAGTCACATGTTTGACGTAAGAAATAATATTTGTCCTTCAGTTATTTATTGGTGAATAAAACATGGTTTGGAGTTCTGAAGTGTATGAATTAACCACGCCTAAATGCCTACTTTCGGAACGCAAAACGACAAACCATGTTTTATTCTACTATAGATAGCACAAATACAAATATTATGTCGATTCTAATGTGACCAAAATATCTAAAAAGCCCAAAAGTGTTATTTAAAAAAAATTGCAAAACAGGCTTTAAAGCAGCATTACATCGTATGAAATAAAAGATATTTTAAAAAATTCAATTTTTATGTATGGGTAGCAATGTTGCTACACATTCTAACATTATACTTTGTATGCTTATGTTCATTTGATAAACATGTGTTTTTTGCAATAAAACAAACTCAAAACCGAAAGTAGGACTTTCCGAGTCGATCGATCACGCACTTGTTTACAATCGTAAAATTTGAATTTTTCAAATATCTTTTTATTTCATACGATATAGGGCTGCTTTAATACAGTCATAATCATGTTTTGCATATTCTAAAATCCATCATGACATTGTCATTATGTTTCCATGTATGTCCATAATCATTACATCATTTGTCCATCATGATTGCATATATCATAATATTGTACTATATATATTGTAAATATGTTTAAATGTTACAGACGAGAAACTGTAAAGTTTAAGTCTTAATAAAGCATTCTTCTTCTTCTTCCTTATATAATTTGCAATTTCCAGCTAACGCATTCCATATTTCTAATATTGTGCAGCAACTTCCAATTATTTCGGTATGTGTATGAAAGTGTGGGGGAGTGTGGGAAACTGTGGGAGAGTGTGGGGAAGTGTGGAGGAGTGTGGGGATGTTTGAGAAAGTGTGGGAAAGTGTGGGGAAGTGTGGAGGAGTGTGGGATGTTTGATAAAGTGTGGGAAAGTGTGGGGGAGTGTGGGAATGTTTGAGAAAGTGTGGGGAAGTGTGGAGAAGTATGGGAGGGTGTGGGAATGTTTGAGAAAGTGTGGGAAAGTGTGGAAAAGTGTGGGAAAGTTTGGGAAAGTGTGGGAAAGTTTGGGAAAGTGTGGAACAGTTTGGGAAAGTGTGTGAAAGTTTAAGAAAGTGTGGGGAAGTTTGGGAAAGTGTGTGAAAGTGTGGGAAAGTGTGGAAAAGTGTGGGAAAGTGTGGAAAAGTTTGGGAAAGTGTGGACAAATTTGGGAAAGTGTGTGGAAAAGTTTGGGAACGTGTGTGAACGTGTGGGGAAGTGTGGGAGAGTGTGGACAAGTTTGGGAACGTGTGTGAAAGTGTGGGAAAGTTTGGGAACGTGTGGAAAAGTTTGGGAAAGTGTGGAAAAGTTTGGGAAAGTGTGGAAACGTTTGGGAAAGTGTGTGGAAAAGTGTGTGAAAGTGTGGGGAAGTGTGGGCGAGTGTGGAAATGTTTGGGAACGTGTGGGTAAGTGTGGGAGAGTGTGGAAAAGTTTGGGAAAGTTTAGGAAAGTGTGGGAAAGTTTGGGAAAGTGTGGGAAAGTTTGGGAAAGTTTGGGAAAGTGTGGACAAGTTTGGGAAAGTGTGTGCAAGTGTGGGGTTTTGTGGGAGAGTGTGGAAACGTTTGGGAAAGTGTGGGTAAGTGTGGGAAAGTTTGGGAAAGTTTAGGAAAGTGTGGGAAAGTTTGGGAAAGTGTGGAAAAGTTTGGGAAAGTGTGTGAAAGTTTGGGAAAGTGTGGGAAAGTTTGGGAAAGTGTGGAAAAGTGTGTGAAAGCTTAGGAAAGTGTGGGGAAGTTTGGGAAAGTGTGGAAAAGTTTGGGAAAGTGTGTGAAAGTTTGGGAAAGTGTGGGGAAGTTTGGGAAAGTGTGGAAAAGTTTGGGAAAGTATGTGAAAGTTTGGGAAAGTGTGGGAAAGTTTGGGAAAGTGTGGAAAAGTTTGGGAAGGTGTGGAAAAGTGTGTGAAAGCTTAGGAAAGTGTGGGGAAGTTTGGGAAAGTGTGGAAAAGTTTGGGAAAGTGTGGGAAAGTTTGGGAAAGTGTGGGGAAGTTTGGGAAAGTGTGGAAAAGTTTGGGAAAGTGTGTGAAAGTTTGGGAAAGTGTGGGAAAGTTTGGGAAAGTGTGGAAAAGTTTGGGAAAGTGTGTGAAAGTTTGGGGAAGTTTGGGAAAGTGTGGAAAAGTTTGGGAAAGTGTGTGAAAGTGCGGGAAAGTGGTACACCGGTATTTGAAGATGATTCCTGTTCCTAATATAATTAATGCAAATGTTTCAATTTCTCAACAGGATACGGACATAATCCCCCCCACCATACATACATTTATGTCATACCTGGGATTTTATATGTGGGGATTATGTCCACCTCTGTCCTAAGACCATGTGGGAGACTATGTCCACCTCTGTCTTAAGACAATGTGGGGGAGTATGTCCACCTCTGTCTTAAGACCATGTGGGGGATTATGTCCACCTCTGTCTTAGACCATGTGGGGGGTTATGTCAGTGGGGGATTATGTCAGTGGTGGGGTTATGTCAGTGGGGGATTATGTCAGTGGGGGATTATGTCAGTGGGGGATTATGTCCACCTCTGTCTTAGACCATGTGGGGGATTATGTCCACCTCTGTCTTAGAACATGTGGGGGATTATGTCCACCTCTGTCTTAGACCATGTGGGGATTATGTCCACCTCTGTCTTAGAACATGTGGGGATTATGTCAACCTCTGATTAGAAAATGTGGGGGATTATGTCCACCTCTGTCTTAGACCATGTGGGGGATTATGTCAGTGGTGGGGTTATGTCAGTGGGGGATTATGTCCACCTCTGATTAGAAAATGTGGGGGATTATGTCCACCTCTGTCTTAGAACATGTGGGGGATTATGTCAGTGGTGGGGTTATGTCAGTGGGGGATTGTGTCAGTAGGAGATTATGTCCACCTCTGTCTTAGACCATGTGGAGGATTATGTCCACCTCTGTCTTAGACCATGTGGGGGATTATGTCCACCTCTGTCTAAGACCATGTGGGGGATTATGTACACCTCTGTCTTAGACCATGTGGGGGATTATGTCCACCTCTGTCTTAGAACATGTGGGGGATTATGTCCACCTCTGTCTTAGAACATGTGGGGGATTATGTCCACCTCTGTCTTAGACCATGTGGGGGATTATGTCCACCTCTGTCTTAGACCATGTGGGGGATTATATCCACCTCTGTCTTAGAACATGTGGGGGATTATGTCCACCTCTGTCTTAGACCATGTGGGGGATTATGTCCACCTCTGTCTTAGAACATGTGGGGGATTATGTCCACCTCTGTCTTAGACCATGTGGGGGATTATGTCCACCTCTGTCTTAGACCATGTGGGGGATTATGTCCACCTCTGTCTTAGAACATGTGGGGGATTATGTCCACCTCTGTCTTAAGACCATGTGGGGGATTATGTCAGTGGGGGATTATATCAGTGGGGGATTATGTCCACCTCTGTCTTAGACCATGTGGGGGATTATGTCAGTGGGGGATTATGTCAACCTCTGTCTTAGAACTTGTGGGGGATTAAGTCAGTGGGTGAGTATGTCAACCTCTGTCTTAGACCATGTGGGGGATTATGTCAGTGGGGGATTATGTCAACCTCTGTCTTAGACCATGTGGGGGATTATGTACACCTCTGTCTTAGACCATGTAGGGGATTATGTCAACCTCTGTCTTAGACCATGTGGGGGAATATGTCAGTGGGGGATTATGTCCGCCTCTGTCTTAGAACATGTGGGGGATTATGTCCACCTCTGTCTTAGACCATGTATAGGATTATGTCCATCTCTGTCTTAGAACATGTGGGGGATTATGTCCACCTCTGTCTTAGACCATGTAGAGGATTATGTCCACCTCTGTCTTAGACCATGTGGGGGATTATGTCAGTGGGGGATTATGTTAGTGGTGGGATTATGTCAGTGGGGGATTATGTCCACCTCTGTCTTAGACCATGTAGAGGATTATGTCCACCTCTGTCTTAGACCATGTGGGGGATTATGTCCACCTCTGTCTAAGACCATGTGGGGGATTATGTACACCTCTGTCTTAGACCATGTGGGGGATTATGTCCACCTCTGTCTTAGAACATGTGGGGGATTATGTCAACCTCTGATTAGAAAATGTGGGGATTACATCCACCTCTGTCTTAGACCATGTGGGGGATTATGTCAGTGGTGGGGTTATGTCAGTGGGGGATTATGTCCACCTCTGATTAGAAAATGTGGGGGATTATGTCCACCTCTGTCTTAGAACATGTGGGGGATTATGTCAGTGGTGGGGTTATGTCAGTGGGGGATTGTGTCAGTGGGGGATTATGTCCACCTCTGTCTTAGACCATGTGGAGGATTATGTCC
Organism: Archivesica marissinica; assembly: GCA_014843695.1. Lineage (NCBI taxonomy): Eukaryota > Metazoa > Mollusca > Bivalvia > Venerida > Vesicomyidae > Archivesica > Archivesica marissinica. Next base: position 1,080,233 of record CM026398.1, on the reverse strand, counting down.
ACCTCTGTCTTAGACCATGTGGGGGATTATGTCCACCTCTGTCTTAGACCATGTGGGGGATTATGTCCACCTCTGTCTTAGAACATGTGGGGGATTATGTCAACCTCTGTCTTAGACCATGTGGGGGATTATGTCAGTGGGGGATTATGTCAGCGGGGAGTATGTCCACCTCTGTCTTAGACCATGTAGAGGATTATGTCCACCTCTGTCTTAGACCATGTGGGGGATTATGTCAGTGGGGGATTATGTTAGTGGTGGGATTATGTCAGTGGGGGATTATGTCCACCTCTGTCTTAGACCATGTAGAGGATTATGTCCACCTCTGTCTTAGACCATGTGGGGGATTATGTCCACCTCTGTCTAAGACCATGTGGGGGATTATGTCCACCTCTGTCTTAGAACATGTGGGGGATTATGTCAGTGGTGGGGTTATGTCAGTGGGAGATTGTGTCAGTGGGGGATTATGTCCACCTCTGTCTTAGACCATGTGGAGGATTATGTCCACCTCTGTCTTAGACCATGTGGGGGATTATGTCCACCTCTGTCTTAGACCATGTGGGGGATTATGTCCACCTCTGTCTTAGAACATGTGGGGGATTATGTCCACCTCTGTCTTAGACCATGTGGGGATTATGTCCACCTCTGTCTTAGAACATGTGGGGATTATGTCAACCTCTGATTAGAAAATGTGGGGGATTATGTCCACCTCTGTCTTAGACCATGTGGGGGATTATGTCAGTGGTGGGGTTATGTCAGTGGGGGATTATGTCCACCTCTGATTAGAAAATGTGGGGGATTATGTCCACCTCTGTCTTAGAACATGTGGGGGATTATGTCAGTGGTGGGGTTATGTCAGTGGGGGATTGTGTCAGTAGGAGATTATGTCCACCTCTGTCTTAGACCATGTGGAGGATTATGTCCACCTCTGTCTTAGACCATGTGGGGGATTATGTCCACCTCTGTCTTAGAACATGTGGGGGATTATGTCCACCTCTGTCTTAGAACATGTGGGGGATTATGTCAACCTCTGTCTTAGACCATGTGGGGGATTATGTCAGTGGGGGATTATGTCAGCGGGGGATTATGTCCACCTCTCTCTTAGACCATGTGGGGGATTATGTCCACCTCTGTCTTAGAACATGTGGGGGATTATGTCCACCTCTGTCTTAGACCATGTGGGGGATTATGTCCACCTCTGTCTTAGACCATGTGGGGGATTATGTCCACCTCTGTCTTAGAACATGTGGGGGATTATGTCCACCTCTGTCTTAGACCATGTGGGGGATTATGTCCACCTCTGTCTTAGAACATGTGGGGGATTATGTCCACCTCTGTCTTAGAACATGTGGGGGATTATGTCCACCTCTGTCTTAGACCATGTGGGGGATTATGTCCACCTCTGTCTTAGACCATGTGGGGGATTATGTCCACCTCTGTCTTAGAACATGTGGGGGATTATGTCCACCTCTGTCTTAAGACCATGTGGGGGATTATGTCAGTGGGGGATTATATCAGTGGGGGATTATGTCCACCTCTGTCTTAGACCATGTGGGGGATTATGCCAGTGGGGGATTATGTCAACCTTTGTCTTAGACCATGTGGGGGATTATGTCAACCTCTGTCTTAGACCATGTGGGGGATTATGTCCATCTCTGTCTTAGACCATGTGGGGGATTATGTCCACCTCTGTCTTAGACCATGTGGGGGATTATGTCAACCTTTGTCTTAGACCATGTGGGGGATTATGTCAACCTCTGTCTTAGACCATGTGGGGGATTATGTCCACCTCTGTCTAAGACCATGTGGGGGATTATGTCCACCTCTGTCTTAGACCATGTGGGGGATTATGTCCACCTCTGTCTTAGAACATGTGGGGGATTATGTCCACCTCTGTCTTAGAACATGTGGGGGATTATGTCCACCTCTGTCTTAGACCATGTGGGGGATTATGTCCACCTCTGTCTTAGAACATGTGGGGGATTATGTCCACCTCTGTCTTAGACCATGTGGGGGATTATGTCAGTGGGGGATTATGTCAGTGGGGGATTATGTCAGTGGGGGATTATGTCAGTGGGGGATTATGTCAGTGGGGGATTATGTCCACCTCTGTCTTAGACCATGTAGAGGATTATGTCCACCTCTGTCTTAGACCATGTGGGGGATTATGTCCACCTCTGTCTAAGACCATGTGGGGGATTATGTACACCTCTGTCTTAGACCATGTGGGGGATTATGTCCACCTCTGTCTTAGAACATGTGGGGGATTATGTCAACCGCTGATTAGAAAATGTGGGGGATTATGTCCACCTCTGTCTTAGACCATGTGGGGGATTATGTCAGTGGTGGGGTTATGTCAGTGGGGGATTATGTCCACCTCTGATTAGAAAATGTGGGGGATTATGTCCACCTCTGTCTTAGAACATGTGGGGGATTATGTCAGTGGTGGGGTTATGTCAGTGGGGGATTGTGTCAGTGGGGGATTATGTCCACCTCTGTCTTAGACCATGTGGAGGATTATGTCCACCTCTGTCTTAGACCATGTGGGGGATTATGTCCACCTCTGTCTTAGACCATGTGGGGGATTATGTCCACCTCTGTCTTAGAACATGTGGGGGATTATGTCAACCTCTGTCTTAGACCATGTGGGGGATTATGTCAGTGGGGGATTATGTCAGCGGGGAGTATGTCCACCTCTGTCTTAGACCATGTAGAGGATTATGTCCACCTCTGTCTTAGACCATGTGGGGGATTATGTCAGTGGGGGATTATGTTAGTGGTGGGATTATGTCAGTGGGGGATTATGTCCACCTCTGTCTTAGACCATGTAGAGGATTATGTCCACCTCTGTCTTAGACCATGTGGGGGATTATGTCCACCTCTGTCTAAGACCATGTGGGGGATTATGTCCACCTCTGTCTTAGAACATGTGGGGGATTATGTCAGTGGTGGGGTTATGTCAGTGGGAGATTGTGTCAGTGGGGGATTATGTCCACCTCTGTCTTAGACCATGTGGAGGATTATGTCCACCTCTGTCTTAGACCATGTGGGGGATTATGTCCACCTCTGTCTTAGACCATGTGGGGGATTATGTCCACCTCTGTCTTAGAACATGTGGGGGATTATGTCCACCTCTGTCTTAGACCATGTGGGGATTATGTCCACCTCTGTCTTAGAACATGTGGGGATTATGTCAACCTCTGATTAGAAAATGTGGGGGATTATGTCCACCTCTGTCTTAGACCATGTGGGGGATTATGTCAGTGGTGGGGTTATGTCAGTGGGGGATTATGTCCACCTCTGATTAGAAAATGTGGGGGATTATGTCCACCTCTGTCTTAGAACATGTGGGGGATTATGTCAGTGGTGGGGTTATGTCAGTGGGGGATTGTGTCAGTGGGGGATTATGTCCACCTCTGTCTTAGACCATGTGGAGGATTATGTCCACCTCTGTCTTAGAACATGTGGGGGATTATGTCAGTGGGGGATTATGTCAGTGGGGGATTATGTCAGTGGGGGATTATGTCAGTGGGGGATTATGTCAGTGGGGGATTATGTCAGTGGGGGATTATGTCAGTGGTGGGATTATGTCAGTGGGGGATTATGTCAGGGGGATTATGTCAGCAGGGATTATGTCAGGGGGATTATGTCAGAAGGGATTATGTCAGGGGGATTATGTCAGCAGGGATTATGTCAGGGGGATTATGTCAGAAGGGATTATGTCAGCAGGGATTATGTCAGGGGGATTATGTCAGAAGGGATTATGTCAGGAGGGATTATGTGTTACACTTTATACTAAATGAAGATTTTACCTGTTTAATGATGATGATTTAAATATGTTCAAGATTCTTACCTTGCATTACCAGCATTCTCTGTTGAGGTATTTCAATGAACTCAATCCATAATGTGGAAGTTGTGATAGTGCAGTGGTAGCGCATTCGCTTCAGGTGCGAAAGGCTTGGAGTTTGAGCCCCGCTGAAGCCGTTACGATTGTGCTCTTCGGCAAGGCATTTAAATTCCATGTTGCCTCTTCTCTCTCCCTCATGGCGATGGATTGTTGCAAGTTGTAAGAACTTGTTTCGCAATCGAGCTAAAATAAATTTGTATAAGCTAACTCCATTGGTCTTCATCGGATGCTCAACGATCCTTCAATGATCTCTTAGATATCTCTACTTGAGATTTGGCCTCCATTGAAAGATCCCCGAGAGATCCTTGGGAGATTGATGAGACCGTTGCGAGAGAGACCGTTGAGAGATTGCTTCCCTCAGTGATTGTTGAGAGATTGCTTCCCTCAGCGATTGTTGAGAGATTTCATCCCTCAGTGATTGTTGAGAGATTGCTTCCCTCAGTGATTGTTGAGAGATTACTTCCCTCAGTGATTGTTGAGAGATTGCTTCCCTCAGTGATTGTTGAGATATTGCATCCCTCAGTGATTGCTGAGAGATTGCTTCCCTCAGTGATTGTTGAGATATTGCATCCCTCAGTGATTGTTGAGAGATTGCTTCCCTCAGTGATTGTTGAGATATTGCATCCCTCAGTGATTGTTGAGAGATTACTTCCCTCAGTGATTGTTGAGAGATTGCTTCCCTCAGTGATTGTTGAGAGATTACTTCCCTCAGTGATTGTTGAGAGATTAACTTCCCTCAGCGATTGTTGAGAGATTGCTTCCCTCAGTGATTGTTGAGAGATTGCTTCCCTCAGTGATTGTTGAGAGATTACTTCCCTCAGTGATTGTTGAGATATTGCTTCCCTCAGTGATTGTTGAGAGATTGCTTCCCTCAGTGATTGTTGAGAGATTGCTTCCCTCAGTGATTGTTGAGAGATTACTTCCCTCAGTGATTGTTGAGATATTGCTTCCCTCAGTGATTGTTGAGAGACTACTTCCCTCAGTGATTGTTGAGAGATTGCTTCCCTCAGTGATTGTTGAGAGATTACTTCCCTCAGCGAAATGCATACCATTGTTGAACCTAATATGAACAATGTATGTAATCTGCAACAAAATGGTTGACACTATTCCCGTTTATCTACTAGATGTTTATCTACTAGTCTGTACAAATAAACATACATGATTTCATTGCTTTTTGTTTGTAATCAACATTGACTTTATGTAAATAAAGTTGTATATTGTAAGCTATATGGCGGCCATTTTGACGCCATCTTGGATTGTTAACCATTTTATGTGTCACATATTAAATGCCCAACATAAATAACTAATTAATTTAGTATATATATATATATATATATAATACATAAACAAAAATATGGTATTAATAAATTGTACAAACTAGCTATACTTCTACAGCTAAAATGCATATTAAATTACCCCACCCACTTATACAGGCTTATATATTCATAGTTTTCATCCGATTTCCACCAAGAAGCCATTATTTTAATTAGTTGTGATCTACACTTTGATTTTAAACATACTTACACATGATTTACAAAGAATTGGAGCTAACATTTAAAATACCACCCCTAACCCTTAAATTTGACAATTTTAATTACCGTATATTCCCGGCTATAAGTCGATCTCGGCCACAAGTCGAGGGTTGAATTTTGGCTTGAAAATGCTAATTTTAAGCTGGATCCTTCTATAAGTTGAGGGTACTTTGTGAACGTACCGGTATGACATTTGTTACGACAATTGTTTTTCTCTCATTTTTGAATGAAACTGAGCTCAATTTGAGATATCTGGTCGACTTTAATCGAATTACAAATCATAGGAAAATACACTGATGCACAACAACAATTTATGAAGTGAGTTTATCAGCTTTTCTATGGTTTATAATGTACATATTTGTCTAAGCAAATTGTTATAAATCTAATAAAACAGACATAAATAAAGTTCCAACAAATAAAACAATTTAACTTATTTTTTCAAAATAAGTTTTTTGCTTGTTTCTCATGCATAAGTCGACCTTGAACTTTCATCGCATTTCTGGACGAGAAAAGGTCGACTTGTGGCCGAGAATATACGGTAGTAAATTTGTATAATTTTCTTAAATCATACAATAATTTCTTTGAACAATGGCATAAAATCCAATTAACAATGTATATTCTTACACATGAATACAAAATAAATGAAATCCAATCACAAAATGTAAACTTCTGGACCATTTATAGTCCTTTAAGTGGACTATCAATTTATGGCGGCCATTTTGGAATTCTCCGAACGCCACAATTTATGCCAATTTATGCTGCATGTGTGACAAACTTCAGACATTTACAAACATGTTGGTATATAACTCGTTTTGTTAGCTGACCGGGTATTGTTGAACATTTCGTATAGCCTGAAAGTCACCAAATCACTCACCGAAGTTGAAAAGCTGAAAGGGCTATGAAAATTATGTTGTATAATAGAAATAAACGTTACACAGGTGATACATTGCAAAATGTCACAGCTCTTGGCATTGTGGTTTCTGATAAGAAGACTTTTGTACTATAATATGAAATAGGCACTACCTAAATATGGGGAGACAAAGGGTTGAAATCAAAATTACTGAAATAGACATCATAGAAGGAATGCATCCCGTAATACAAACGAGAGGTTTGACATCGAAGGAAGATAGTTGTTTGTTTCGGCGTATGATCAAATTCTATTTCACCAAAAGCATCATATCACGAGTGGCGTTGGCCTCTATAGCATTCTATCTTCATAAATAAAATTGTGTGTGTTTTACGTTTATTTATCATCGCTACCGGTTGCCCATATGAGCGACGCCGCCTGAAGAGATTAGTCATTTTCGATTTTGGAGGATAGACAGAGACCCATTCCAGAGTCTCCTCTGGTTCTTTTACGTGCACGATGTAAAGCACCGACATGAGACCTCGGTTTAACGTCCCATCTGAAAGACTGTTAATTTTATTAGGGTCAGACGGGGGATCGAACCTGCTATCCCTGGATTACCAGTCCAACATGTTACCACTGGACTACAGATCCGTCGGTTAAAATATTAATCAATCATTCATTTAAGAAAACAAAGGCCGGAAAGTGTTTTACGATAGTAAAAAATGCTCTAAATGGTACTAGAATGCCGTGTTTAGAATGCCGTGTTTAGACTACCAAAATTAACATCATAATATACGTCACAAATCACATCACATCCAACTTGAATCTGAAAACGTGTTCACCTTGACAAAATTTCAACCTGCAGTGGATAGACGTGTGGCACTGATGGAGTTTGAACCTGAGAAAACATGCTACCAACTGAGCTAACCAGGCCTCAAGGATGTTATTAAACAAATTAAACCAGTCCAAAACGGTGACACAATGTAATTGACAGCATTGGACTAACATTACTACCATATTATGATACATATGGTAGGATGCAGTACGGGACTACTATATTATAATACATATGGTAGGATGCAGTACGGGACTACCATACTATAATACATATGGTAGGATGCAGTACGGGACTACCATATTATAATACATATGGTAGGATGCAGTACGGGACTACCATATTATAATACATATTGTAGGATGCAGTACGGGACTACCATATTATAATACATATGGTAGGATGGTATGATGCAGTACAGGACTACCATATTATAATACATATGGTAAGATGCAGTACGGGACTACCATATTATAATACATATTGTAGGATGGTATGATGCAGTACAGGACTACCATATTATAATACATATGGTAAGATGCAGTACGGGACTACCATATTATAATACATATGGTAGGATAGAGTACGGGACTGCTATATTATAATACATATGGTAGGATGCAGTACGGGACTACCATATTATAATACATATGGTAGGATGGTATGATGCAGTACAGGACTACCATATTATAATACATATGGTAGGATGCAGTACGGGACTACCATATTATAATACATATGGTAGGATGCAGTACAGGACTACTATATTATAATACGTATGGTAGGATGGTAGGATGCAGTACGGGACTACCATATTATAATACATATGGTAGGATGCAGTACGGGACTACCATACAATAATACATATGGTAGGATGCAGTACGGGACTACCATATTATAATACATATTGGTCAGATGCAGTACAGGACTACCATATTATAATACATATGGTAGGATGGTAGTATGCAGTACGGGACTACCATATTATGATATATATGGTAGAATGCAGTACGGGACTACCATATTATGATATATATGGTAGAATGCAGTACGGGACTACCATACTATAATACATATTGGTCAGATGCAGTACAGGACTACCATATTATAATACATATGGTAGGATGCAGTACGGGACTACCATATTATAATACATATGGTAGGATGCAGTACGGGACTACCATATTATAATACATATGGTAGGATGCAGTACAGGACTACTATATTATAATACATATGGTAGGATGCAGTACGGGACTACCATATTATAATACATATGGTAGGATGCAGTACGGGACTACCATATTATAATACATATGGTAGGTTGGTAGGATGCAGTACGGGACTACTATATTATAATACATATGGTAGGATGCAGTACGGGACTACCATATTATAACATATGGTAGGATGGTAGGATGCAGTACGGGACTACTATATTATAATACATATGGTAGGATGCAGTACGGGACTACCATATTATAATACATATGGTAGGATGCAGTACGGGACTATCATATTATAATACATATGGTAGGATGCAGTACGGGACTACCATATTATAATACATATGGTAGGTTGGTAGGATGCAGTACGGGACTACCATATTATATTACATATGGTAGGATGCAGTACGGGACTACCATATTATAATACATATGGTAGAATGCAGTACGGGACTACCATATTATGATATATATGGTAGAATGCAGTACGGGACTACCATATTATGATATATATGGTAGAATGCAGTACGGGACTACCATATTATGATACATATGGTAGGATGCAGTACGGGACTACCATACTATAATACATATGGTCGGATGCAGTACGGGACTACCATATTATAATACATATGGTAGGATGCAGTACAGGACTACCATATTATAATACATATGGTAGGATGGTAGGATGCAGTACGGGACTACCATATTATAATACATATGGTATGATGCAGTACGGGACTACCATATTATGATATATATGGTAGGATGCAGTACGGGACTACCATATTATAATACATATGGTATGATGCAGTACGGGACTACCATATTATGATATATATGGTAGGATGCAGTACGGGACTACTATATTATAATACATATGGTAGGATGCAGTACGGGACTAACATATTATAATACATATGGTAGGATGCAGTACGGGACTACCATATTATAATACATATTGTAGGATGTTTCACAGCGTTGCGAGTGATGTGGGTTAGAAGTTGTTGTTGATAATAGCTGTGTTTTTATGGAAAGTGTACGTCGTTCGTTGAGAGGTATTAGTTGAAGGTGTCGTGGTAGCTCGTGTAAGGGGTTGGACTCTGTATAAGACGAAGAGATGTAGTAAAAGTCTATTTTAATGAATTGTCCCAATAAGAATGATAATTTCACAAATGTTACAATTTGTAAATAAACGTTAGGCTACAATATGCAATAAGCCAATTATAATTCATATAAAAATATCAACATTTTTAACTTTAGTATCTTGCAGAAAACTCGCTTGATGTGTGGAGGTACCCTGAGCAATATATACAATTTAAATCTACTCAATCATTAATTCATTGTTTGGTGTCCACAATTTTATACATTATACAATTTAGAGACAAATTATATTTACAAACAAACACTTTAAATGTTCTTATCAAAAATATAAACATAATATAATGGCTTACCTGTATAAGACGAAGAGATGTACATAACATAACATATATTTTATTAGGCATTAAATGGTACAAAACACATCTATAGCCATCAAAATTAACAAATATGTAAAGTGCAAAGACAATTTACAGAGAAGTTTAAATAATATTATGTTCTCCCTTGTTTTCTATTATAATTATAACTACATGATGAGCTTTAAAGCATAAAACTATTAATATTTCATATGAGCTCATTAATTGTTCGTTCTCTTTCTTTAGAAGCGAAATGCAAATATTTTGATAGATTATGAATTAATTTTGGTAGTGTCGGCCAATGACAAAAATATGGCTTAAAAAGTGTTTTACGTAAATCATAGTATTTTGGACAGACCAGTAGGAAGTGAAATTCATTTTCGATTACATTCATAGTACATTGCAAACATTTTCGATCTTCTCTGGGAATATTAACGTGTCTACCCTTTTCTATCGCTAGATTATGCGAAGATAACTGGAATTTTGTCAGACTAATTCTATATTTATTTATATTTATGATTTTTAGATAGTCCTCTAGTATGAATTCATGTTTGTATACACTATATGTAGATAATCTATTTGAGTTATTAATATTGGAGTACCATACTTGTTTATACATATCCAATATTCTAAGTTTGATCATTTGAAAATTAAAATTATAATTGGTTTGATTTAACCATACATCCGACATTCCTATTTCATTCAATATAGTTTTCACCTGATATGCCCAGTTATTTCCACTGTATGAGTTATTATTATCAGCATCGTATTTTAGAGTATTATACATATATTTAATTAAGGTGTTATTTTCTAATTTTAATATTTTTAGCCAATGTTTGATGATAGTTAATTTACGTTGTATTTTCATTGGGTGTCTTCCTAATATAATCCATCAAGATTTGTGGATTTTTTAACACATAGTATTTTTCGCATGAATTTACAATGTACAAGCTCTATATTTTTACAGTCATGATAACCAAATACTTCTGAACTATAGCTTAATATTGAACCTACCATACTATCAAATAATTTACATTTTTCTGATATAGATAATTCTAATTGGTTGAATACTATGAATAAATTGTGTAATGCGTATAATGAGTGCTTCGCAAGTTTCTTTTGGGTACGAACCCAATGGCCATTTTTAAACAAATGTATCCCTAAATACTTAAACGATTTTACTACTTCTAAAACTGTATTATTAAGAATAAAATCATGAGATGTATGTCGTCCTAGTTCAAATATCATAATCTTTGTCTTTTTGGTATTGACTGTTAGACCCCAAGTTGTGCAGTACGTGTGTAAGTCGCTTAACATAGACTGAAGTGCTTCCGGAGTATGTGCAAATATTGCAGCATCATCCGCAAATAATAATATATACAATTTCATATCATCTAACGTAAATAAACCGTCGATGTTATTATCTATGTTATTTACAATATCATTAACAAAGAATAGAAATAGCAAACTTGAACTCCGATCACCTTGTTTTGCTCCTATATTGGATTCGAAAAATGGAGAAAGATTTTTATTAAACCTGACAGCTGCCTTAACGGCGCTATACATATTCTTCATAGCATTTACGTATTTAGAGCTAACTTGTTCACGTATTAATTTATTAAATATAAACGATCTTTCAAGTTTGTCGAAACATTTTTCGAAATCGATAAAGGCTACATAGAGCTTCTTATGAGAATTTAGTGTTTTTGCAATAATAGAATGTAACATGAATATGCAGTCTGCAGTCGATTTTCCCTTTTGAAATCCATATTGGTTATCTATAATTTTCTTGTGTTTAATAGACCATTTTGTTAAACGGTTTAATAATACCTGTGAGTAAATTTTTGAAATAATATTTATTAGTGTTATACCTCTATAGTTTTTGGGATCCTCAATGTGTCCCCCTTTGAACACTGGAACTATAATACCCGATCCCCAAGACTTTGGATATTCTCCATTTTGAAAGATTCTATTGAACAGTGCTAATATTAGAGGCGAGATTTCAGGAAATGAGATTTTATATATGTCTGCAATTATAGAATCTAGACCACTGCTTTTATTATTATTTTGAGAATAAACAGCGTCCTTAATTTCTAACATTGTGATTTCCTGATCGAGATCATCATCTTGAATGTCAGGGTTTATATTTATATGTTCTGGTGTTTCCTCGTTGCCGGTACTGTATAATGTTTTAAAATGGTTATATAAATCTGTTGTATTTAGATTTATTGCTGTTGGGCGCTTTTTCATATACTGACTCTTTACCTTCTTCCAAAAGTTTCGTGGTTGGGATTTACTTAGGTTTTTTAATGTTTGCTTTTGCTTTATATTATAATTATTTTTTTGAGTTCGTTTTATACGATTATACTGTGCCTTACAATTGATATATTCTTGCCTCAATTGAATATCAACTTTATTTCTTATAAAAGCGTTTCTAGCAAATTTGAACCTCAATCTTGCATTATAGCAGTCAATGTTGAACCTCAATCTTGCATTATAGCAGTCAATGTTGAACCTCAATCTTGCACTATAGCAGTCAATGTTGAACCACGGTTTCTTATTATATCCCTTGTATGAATTTATATTAGGATTAATTTTACGTGTTTTTCCAAATACATGTTTTGTACAGTCATATAGAATATCAGTAAAGGCATCTGCTATTGAATCAATATTATCATTATTGTGAATATCATCGATCAGACAGGAAATATCATCTTTGTTGGTAAACAATGTTTGTTGAAATTCATTTACTTTCGACTCATCCCAGTTTATAAATGTCTCCGTGCCTACCGAATTAGTGTTACTTGTCTGTTGTTGATTCATCGTAATATTTAATGTCAATCCAGAATGGTCTGAAAACTCATTTGTTTGCAATATACAAAAATCAGAAACACAATGAAAATCATCAATATTTAACAATAGGTAATCCACGACACGTGACCCATTTAATGAATGGAATGTATAATCTCCTATATTATATATGCATACTCTCGGTCGCTATAAGACGAAGAGATGTAGTAAAAGTCTATTTTAATGAATTGTCCCAATAAGAATGATAATTTCAGACTGGGTGTTTGGCCATTATATATACTATGTTAATCCCATAGTGTTGGGTTAGATACGGAACAGGTATGGACAAATAGTTTGGAATTAATAGAGACAATATATAGTTTCATGTAAGAATATATAATCTCAACATACAATCTGTTCAAATTTCGGGGTTATTACCATTTTTATCTGTGTTTATTATTTAAGGAGGGAATATCGACTTATTTATGAATGCAGCTAATTTTTATAATATTGGAAAAGGCTTGTAGCTTAAAAGCTAAACTTAAGCCTTGTGTAAACTTCCTCCTGCTCGGCAAATCAATGCTCTTGCATTGAATTTAGAAGGGAAAGTGATGAGGTAACTTATATACAATTGTGTGTAAAATAAAACACATGAGAATTCAAACAGTAAGATAATATATACAAGGATCCTTAAGTATAAGTTATGTAATATAAGTAAATACATCAAAGTATAGAATGTACACAATGTCATGAAATCCACGAGATGGTCATATTGTCTATGATTGTAGATTCCCTCAGAATGTGTGGATAACACTGTACACAGTATGTAGCAGCACGTATTAAAAGCTAATAACATCGCAGTCTGTGGATGACATCAAGCATGTAGATTCCATCAAAATGTGTGGAGAACACTGCAGTCTGTAGCAGCACGTATTAAAAGCTAATAACATCGCAGTCTGTGGATGACATCAAGCTTGTAGATTCCATCAAAATGTGTGGAGAACACTGCAGTCTGTAGCAGCACGTATTAAAAGCTATATAATGGAACATCATTGTAATGTAGAATGATGTAAGCAGCAATGTAGAAATGTATTCTTCTGTAGAAGATTTTATGGTACACCAGGTAGGCACGACAGGTAGATTGTTACGGCCTATGATCAAGTACAGTGATGCATTGTGCAGTTTATGGATACGCAACACTATGGATACACAAGACTATGGGTATATAAGACACAAACCAGTGAAAAATGGGTGTAATTTGCTAAAATGGGTTTTATTTGTAAAGTTTGAGAGAAAAATATGAACTGAATGCCATATGCACCAGCAGGTAGATGTAGAGATACTGTACCCAGTCTACAAATGGGATTCCCCTGTCACATGTTCATATATCTAACTTTTTGAGTAAGTAAATTGAATAACGTTCGAAATCTGTACACTAAATGTTTATTTAGTAATGTGCCCAGCATGAGCATCTCAAACATTACTATGTACAAATGTAACATTACAGAGAAATTATTCTTTGAAAAATTATCTTCATCAATAAGGAAGATTATTAATCATAAATAATCAGTATATAACCAATACGTTTTTCACCATATTTAATTTGTCGTCTTCAACGAAATATCGAAAAATTTAATTTGGACAAATGAAGAAGAAAAAAACAAATTTGACATAAATAACGGATGTATTAAATCATAATTGGTGTTTACTTGGCCAGATTAGTCAATGTTTGTAGTTCATCTATTTGTGGGTATAATGTAGAATTTTGTGTTGTCAGTGTTTGTCCATCTGATGTGTTGTTGATGATGATCGGAATGCATGTGTTTTGTTGTTTGATCCAGATAAACATTGAACACTGGTTGTTTGTTATTGTTCTAAGTTTGTGTGCTTGTAATGGGTTTAGTCTAATTTCTTTCATATTCTTGTATGGTTTGTCTATTAAATTTGTTTGTAACTGTGAGATCACCATAGTCAATACTGAGCTTTGGGAAGAATGATTTGGTCAGTGCTAGATCTGTAAGGTATTCATTACCAGAAAATGTACAATGTTGCACACATGCCGGTATATACATACATGGGATTTGAACACATGACTTTCCATCGGTAACCTCAAGTATTAGGATGCTTTGTTTCATTCTCCGACGACAGTTCATAAGCATCTTATAAGTGAACATGAGCACAATAAATGCCAAGCAGATAACTATTGGTGAATCACTGATATCTTCACTCTTAAGGTATGGTGCTGTGGTTGTTGAAGCTGACCTTTCGGTGGTGGTGGTGAATTGAAAGCTTGGTAGTTCTGCAACATATGCCTTCGTTTGAGAGACCATGTGGCCTGCGAGGAGCATAGTGCTAAGATTGCGGAGTTTCAAAGCTAAATACAGTATGCCAATAAAGGACAATGTAGCTAAGATTGTGGATATAAGTGAAAAAATAAAGGTTGTAGAGAATGTTTGTTCAGGTTCATTGCTAATAAGGGGTCTGCTAATGATGTGTAGACCAGTCTGTTTTTCCGTGCCATTTCTGCCATTTTCTTTAGGTTCAGATGTTCGAATGCTTCTCGTGCAACAAGCCGAGAGAAATTGTGTTGATATATATTAAAAGCTGGCACTGAAAGTTTCAAGGGTGTGGTGAATGTTGTCTGTGCATCTATGAGTTGCAAAGCGCTTTCTTTAAAGTACTGTTGTAACATTGCAAGATTAACAGGGTGTAACCTGGTGATATTCACTGAATGATGGTGACAGTTTGTAAAGCGTTGTGGAATATAGGCAGAGATTGTTGTGATGGAACAGTTGCAAGGAATGGCAATGAGACAAAAATGACATCCCGGTACAGTCTTATCTGTATATGGGCAAGAAAGGTTAAGTAAGGATGTATTGAATACCAAATAATGAGTTTCATTTAGTTGTCGCACAGCTGGTGACATTTTGTTTGGAATAAAGTTAAACTCACAGTTCTTGTTTATCAAAGACTTATTGGCAGTGTACAAGCTAACTGAACAGGTTTCAAACGTTGAAGGAATGAGTGGTACACTGAAGTCACACAGTGTTCTTCTGTTGAACACTTTACACTTAGAAAGAGTTAAAGCGTCTATTTCAGCGTAAAATTTCAGGTCTCTACTTATAGCAACATAATCCGGCAGACCAACAATGTGAGATACATGTGGTGATGTATTGTTAATAGGTACAGGATATGAAATAATTTGATACAATTTTAATGACAAGTCAGTGTGAACCATTGGTAATACGACTGTTACATATAGTGTGTCTTCATATCTGAAGAATGTGAATTGACCAGGAGCATAATAGTACAAGGGATCCGTGGAGAATAGTGAATAACCCTTAATATAGAGCGCCGTTGTGATATTGGATAAACTCTGAGAAAAAATATCGTATGGTAGTATCAACTCCGAAAGCTTACCTTGCAACAAGGACATTATCCCTTGTAAGAGGTTATTGTATGCTTTCTTGAGTAAATTGGTATAAATAAGTATTCTTATAAAAGTATTTGAAGCAAGGGCCTGCTGTGTCTGGTATGTTTTCAGAGACTGATCAAGGTCCGAGCCGAGTTTTGCTAATAGTGCATGATTTTCTTGAACAGAGGCAAACATGTTTGTGATTCTGTTATCCGTTTGCTTCATGAATGATGTCATGACGGTGTTATCATGCTTAAAGCCGTAAGTAAGTGCCTTATTTGTGCGAATTTATTTGTTTACATGTTTAGCAACATTTTGAACATCATCGGAAGTAGCAAGGCCAAATAAACTTCGGCCAATTGTTCCTATAAAAGGTAAAAGAGACCGTCTACTTCTGCGAGAGGGTATGCTATGTGCTGGAAAAATATGTTCAATATGCTTGATAGTTCCCTTTATGGAAGAGAGTGTATCATTGTAATGCCGTTCAGTACCCTTGTATATCTGCTTTAGATCAGTGCAAGTAGGGCAGCCTGGAACTGGTATGACTAATGTTTTTGGGCTGCCAAGCTTGATCATGAAAGTGTGTTTCCAATGTTCAGATGTTGCATGCATGTGACCTGTTTGCACAAACACTGTCCCATAATTCAGTCTTTGTTCCACCACTGTCCCAAACGATCCCGAAAAACAAGTTGTAATCAAGAACAGCAAGCACAGGAAGTTTCCTGCAAGTAGAAATTTGTAACGCACCCTAGAACAGAATATCTTGAGCACAGGGAAGGCTCCTAGGATAGCACTTTTGTTTCATGAGACAAGCCCATTACTTAAATTGCCTATCTGTGAAAAGATATAAAACCCAAAGTCCTTACACATTCTACTAGCTTGCGTTACCTAGATCGTAACATGCCTTTAAGGAAAGCTATATATGGGAAAGAACAAGACTGTAGAACATTGGTTTATCCAAAGAACAGGATGATAATATGTGGAAACGATTACTGAATGCATCGATAATGACAAATTTGTGAATGTTACAGAATTCTGCAATATTTATTGCTTCTTAAAAACCTTTGATTTCTTCCTAACCTTTCCCTGAAGCGTATATTTGGCATGGTATGCTTCCCTCATCTGTTTCGGAACAGTTTCAGCTTTTACCCAGGTACTAGGCATAATACCATGTCCTATCCATTTAACGCGATACAGTAGTTGACCTCGGTAATATTCGGTACTGATTATTTTCTCAATCCAGTAAGTATGAGATGGATCGGAGTCAGGTCTATTGTCATTGTTGCTGACCTCAGAATCTCTGCCAGTAACACATTTTGCTGGACTTCTTTGATTTACAGTAGCAGATGTCTTAGGCTCTATGTTCCTATCATTTACAACATCTGTACCTAGATCATCATTTTGACCACTAGCGTTGTTGGCATGGTTATGGAGTTGGGATTGGTTTTGTGTGCCGTGGTGATGTGGCTTTAACCGATTGGCATGGATAAGGGATTTGTGAATTTTGCCGTTTACAAGACGTTTCAACTTGTAAGTGTGATTCGGACCAAGCTGCGTGATTTCGAATGGTCCTTCGAACGTTGGTGACAATTTCTTAGAAAGGCCGACCGCAATGTTTTGCTTTTGAAGCATAACTTGTTGACCAACATAAAATTTAGGTTCCTTTGCTGTCTTATCATGAAGTGTTTTCTGTCTAACCTGTTGACATGCTCGGTTAAGTGTTACTATTGTGTTTGTCAGCTTCAGCTTATCACCGAGCTGTTGCACATGTTCTTTAACGGAAGTTGGAAGGTTTTCTTTGGGTACTAATGAGGTATCAATAGGCATTCGCATTTGTCTACCAAAGAGCACTTGATATGGAGTAAAACCTGTTGTGGCAGACTGAGAATTCCTGAAGGCCATCATTATGGAGGGGAGGTACTCAGCCCAGTTGTCCTGGTTATCGTTACACAGAGACCTAAGTGCTTGACCTAAAGTGCCATTCACACGTTCAACAGTACTGTTCGATTGAGAGTGAAATGAGGATGTATGATGCCTGGTGACTTGGAAACTTTCACAAATAGCTGCTATTAGTTTTGACAGGAAATTTGTACCACGATCGGTAACAATAATATCTGGGGCCCCATACCTGCAAAATATTTCTTCGTATAGGATTTTCGCAATTTCTTTTGCTTCCTGTGTACGTAATGGAAATGATTCACACCAGCCAGAGAATGAAACGACAACAACTAAGATGTATTTATAGTTGTCCTGTGTAAGTGGTAGCGGAGCAAGGATGTCCATGTGAATTCTTGAAAATGCATGAGGTGCAATTGGTAATAAATGCAGTGGTGCCTTATGAGTTGCATAATTGCGCTTTGATTTCTGACATGAAGTGCATTTTCTAACATGATTGTCAACGTCAGAATACATTCTAGACCAATAATATTTGACTTTAATAGCAGCATATGTCTTATCGAAGCCTATGTGAGCATGACCATCATGATAGGATAATATGACATCTTCCCTCAGAGATTTTGGTATTACAACCTGTGAATAAGGTTCTGCTTGTTTTGAATTTTTCTTGTGCTTAGGCTCACAAAAGTGATAGAGTATGCCGTCTTTAACAATGTATTGTTCAGCAAGGGTTCTCAGTTTCGTTTGCTCAACTACCTTATCTGGCATATCACCGTTGACCAAATATAATAACAGGGGTCTCAGTTCTGGACATTCCCACTGAAGAGTAGATAGTTCAGTTAATTTCTTGGCGAGCATTGGTGTGTTAATATATTCAGTTTCATTGTCCTCGTCGACAATGTCCATAGCACACATGAGTGGAGTTTCAGCAAATACAGAGCAGACCTCATTATATTCAAACTGTACTTGTTGACTGACCCCTTGGGTGTAGGATCGTCTGCTTAGAGCATCTGCATTGAGATTTTTACTGCCAGGTTTGTGTATAATCTCAAAATCATAGGCCTGTAATTTCATAGACCAACGACCCCTTCTACCGGAAAGATCTTTCAGACCTTGAATATATTTCATGCCAATATTATCAGTATAAACTGTAAACCTAGAATGAGCTAGATATGGATGGAACTGTTTAATGGCTTCCATCAGAGCTAGACATTCTTTTTCAAGGATATGCCATTTTATTTCATTGCCACGGAGTGCCCTACCACCATATGCAATGACTCTCTCACGATTTTCATCATAACGCTGTCCTAAGATATAACCAACAGCAGATGTTGAAGCATCTGTTGACAGTGTGAAAGGTTTTGACATATCAGGGAACACCAGTATTGGTGTTGGTAGATGTTAATCTATCTTTCAAAGTTTCAAAGGCTACGTTACAACTTTCTGTCCAATCAAAATGTTTGTCTTTCTTTAACAGATCATTCAATGGCCCTGCAATTTCTGCAAACCCTAAGATGAACTTTCTGTAATAATTGCATAAACCTAGGAATTCCCTAACATTTTTCTGTGTCTTTGGTACTGGGAATGACTTAACAACTTCAACCTTGCCAGGGTTTACTTCAATACCATTGCTTGAAAAGTAATGACCCAAATATTCGACAAGTTCTGCACCAAATATGCACTTCTTAGGTTGCAAACGTAAATTGGCTTCTCTAAGTCTATCGAATACTGCCTGTAAGTGACCAAGATGTTCCTCAAAGTTTGACGAATGTACCAATATATCGTCAACATAGACAAGAGCAAATTTGAAATTGATTCCTCTCAGGACATTTGCCATAACACATTGAAAAGCTATTGGAGCATTACGAAGACCGTATGGGAGTCTTTTGAAGTTATAGGTCCCTTCATGTGTAATGAATGTAGTTTTATGTTTAGTTTCTGGGTCAAGTGGTATCTGGTGGAATAGAGATCTAAAACTGTAAAAATCTGAGAGTTGTTATTTCCAACAGAATCTACAACATCTTCGAACCTTGGCAGGGGGAAGTTGATTGGCTTGGTAACTGCATTTAATCGGCGAAAGTCAACAGCGAATCTGAAAGAATTGTCTTTCTTCCTACACATGACAACAGGTGCTGCCCACATGGCATTGGAGGGCTCAATGATGTCATTTTCTAGCATGTCATTAACCTGTGTTTCAATTTCTGTTTTAACCTGGGGTGATACTCTATAAGGAAACTGTCGTTGGGGGGGGGGGGGGTGGCATCCCCTGTTTCAATTTTGTGGGAGTGCACATTTGTACAGCCTAGTTCAGATGTGTTTTGAGCAAACATGTCCCTATTGCGAAAGACAAAGCCTTTAAGCTTCTCCCTTTGATAATCGCTAAGAGTTGAGTTCTGTAAGGTTATGCCTAAATCTGCTAAAACAGTGTCATAGTCAATGTGAGAAGCTGAATAAACCCCATGGCTAGAATGATTTGAACCCTCAGCAGAGTCAGAACACTCATAATTCTGTTCCTCTGCAGAGTTATCCTCAGTAACAACATCATCATCTAATGATCTAATTGAGGTTTCATCGATAGGCAACAACTTGCCGACAACACAATTGTCTCTTAATGTAACCTTAAAGGGTAAGGGATTTAGTAACCTACAAGCCGCTTTCCCGTTTGTAGATTTTACAATAACCCTAGCGCATGCGACATTGTTACTAGTGAGAGAGTGGACAGGTTCAATCATTGCGGATACGCCATGTGGAACCCTTGAGAGTTTAACAGGTACCAGTGTTTCTGACCTAGGCTCGAGCGTAACAGCTGTTTTAAGACGAGCAAATCCCATATTAAATGAAGATATGAAGTTAACAACTGGAACATAGATGTGGCAGTTGAGCTTACATTTGTGATTTTTCAAGAAATTCACCCCAAGAATAAGCGAATGGTGAATGTCATCAAATACATGGAACTTCTGACAAAATTGTTGATCACCTATTTTCAAGGGTAATGTGATTGTACCTTTAACCTCAATTAATTTGCCACTAACACCAACAACATGTGAATGTTCACTAGTTCCCAGTATTGTTAAAGATGGGTCGAATTTATGCAAGAGGGATTTGCGAATGCAACACAAACTACTGCCTGAATCAACAAGAGAGCGTATATTTTGTTCATCAAAACGAACGTTTATGAAATTGTTTTCCAGACAAGTTTCCACAACTGTTGCCGTAATAGTAGGGATTTTGCTAATGTTAGTATCTGAATTTTGTAAATGTTGTGGTTTTGTTGCAGATTTAGAAACTGTTTTATCAATTCTCACCAAATTTTAATGTAGCCTTTCCAAATGGTTCCCTCTTTTACCATTGGCAGGCGGGCACCGCTATGTGTTTCCTAAAACAAGCAGGTTCTATATGTCCTGGTGTACCTCAGAAAAAAGTTTTTGTCCTAGCCGAGCATTTTGAGAAATTATGAGGTGTAGTTTTACCACAAGCCCTGCATTTTGGATAATTTGCTGGCCTAGTGTTATTTTGTGATATACTTGTTCTATTGTGAGAATAAGTACTGTTTGTGAGAATAAGTACTGTTTGGTGGCATACCTGAGTAGCCCCTGTTGTGAGAATAAGTACTGTTTGGTGGCATACCTGAGTAGCCCCTGTTGTGAGAATAAGTACTGTTTGGTGGCATACCTGAGTAGCCCCTGTTGTGAGAATAAGTACTGTTTGGTGGCATACCTGAGTAGCCCCTGTTGTGAGAATAAGTACTGTTTGGTGGCATACCTGAGTAGCCCCTGTTGTGAGAATAAGTACTGTTTTGTGTGCTTCTGTTTTGAAATGTATGGTTGTTACGCTGGTGATAATTTTAGTTTTTGTCGTAAGTTTGTGAATTGTCTTCATGAAAGGTTTTTTCTTGATTCTGTGGTGGAATTCTGCTACTAAGTGAATTTACAGTGTTTGTTTCCTTAGAAGCATCCGCATATTGTAAATCGGCAAATTGTTTAGTCATTTCATTCATTCATCAGAAATATCTGCCACTGTGCCAGTTGCTGCACGTCGGACACACATTCTCTTACAGGTTGTTTAAGTTTTTGTTTCATATGGAATAGGTCGGAAGTTATTTGTATGCGGTCTATTTTTTTAGCAAATCTATGTAAAAATTTGGTTTTTAGAAGATCAAAATTGGTGCGTATTTCAGTTGTGAGGCTCGTGAACCAGTCAAAAGCAACACCCATTACAAGATACAGTCCCATAAATTTCGCTAGGTCTGTGGTTGTTGTATGTGTTATGCTACCATAGTATTCATAGCGTGTTATCCACTGTCTCGCATCACAACTACTTGGGTCAAATTTGCCCAACAAATCAACACTGAAAGGGTGCCTACCTTTTGTTGTCGCTGTAGGAGCTGTCTCCGCTGCTGATGAGGTCTGTGCCATCTGTGTTGTTGTTGTTGTTGTTGTTGTAACCGGTCCTCTGGGTCGTAGGGATCTTTGGTATTCGGTTGTCTGTGGATATTGTTGTTGATTTTGCTCATAGGTTCCGGGATCACCTACTCCACCAGTTTTCACAGCGTTGCGAGTGATGTGGGTTAGAAGTTGTTATTGATAATAGCTGTGTTTTTATGGAATGTGTACATCGTTCGTTGAGAGGTATTAGTTGAAGGTGTCGTGGACGTCGTTGGTAGCTCGTGTAAGGGGTTGGACTCTGTATAAGACGAAGAGATGTAGTAAAAGTCTATTTTAATGAATTGTCCCAATAAGAATGATAATTTCACAAATGTTACAATTTGTAAATAAACGTTAGGCTACAATATGCAATAAACCAATTATAATTCATATAAAAATATCAACATTTTTAACTTTAGTATCTTGGAGAAAACTCGCTTGATGTGTGGAGGTACCCTGAGCAATATATACAATTTAAATCTACTCAATCATTAATTCATTGTTTGGTGTCCACAATTTTATACATTATACAATTTAGAGACAAATTATATTTACAAACAAACACTTTAAATGTTCTTATCAAAAATATAAACATAATATAATGGCTTACCTGTATAAGACGAAGAGATGTAGTAAAAGTCTATTTTAATGAATTGTCCCAATAAGAATGATAATTTCAGACTGGGTGTTTGGCCATTATATATACTATGTTAATCCCATAGTGTTGGGTTAGATACGGAACAGGTATGGACAAATAGTTTGGAATTAATAGAGACATTATATAGTTTCATGTAAGAATATATAATCTCAACATACAATCTGTTCAAATTTCGGGGTTATTACCATTTTTATCTGTGTTTATTATTTAAGGAGGGAATATCGACTTATTTATGAATGCAGCTAATTTTTATAATATTGGAAAAGGCTTGTAGCTTAAAAGCTAAACTTAAGCCTTGTGTAAGATGGTAGGATGCAGTACAGGACTACTATATTATAATACATATGGTAGGATGCAGTACGGGACTACCATATTATAATACATATGGTAGGATGCAGTACGGGACTACCATATTATAATACATATTGTAGGATGCAGTACGGGACTACCATATTATAATACATATTGTAGGATGCAGTACAGGACTACCATATTATAATACATATTGTAGGATGCAATACAGGACTACCATATTATAATACATATGGTAGGATGCAGTACGGGACTACCATATTATAATACATATGGTAGGATGCAGTACGGGACTACCATATTATAATACATATGGTAGGATGCAGTACGGGACTACCATATTATAATACATATGGTAGGATGCAGTACGGGACTACCATATTATAATACATATGGTAGGATGCAGTACGGGACTACCACAACAACATTTGATTTTCAAATTTATTTTGACAATGCAATTTGTCTATAATTATGTAGATATGATAAGAATATACTCTGCATATATTTCTGTACAAACATGTATATAACAATGCTAGGAATATGTAACAAATTGCACAGTAAATCACCTACCATCCACCAATTAACATTTCTACACAAGTACTTTAATTTATTTACAAAATTATGTATAATATAACACAGTCTTAACAATCTCATTGTTGTCACTAAATGCGTGTATCACTAAATACATGCGTTTTTGTTGTCTCGCAACCTTTAAAAACCAACTAAAAAACCGTCAAATATAACGCTTTGATCATTTGAATACTGTTTCTAAGGGTTGTGCGACATGCCCCATTAACAAGTTCCATCACCAAGAGTGACCTTGAATTTTGGCAAAACAATGGTGTGGTTTTCAGAGATGTTTGATGTTTCCAAAAACAAAACTCCTCCTAAGAGAAGGCGATGCAGAAAGGATAAGAGATGGTGATGCAGAAAGGATAATAGAAGGCGATGCAGAAAGGATAAGAGAAGGCGATGCAGAAAGGATAAGAGAAGGTGATGCAGAAAGGATAAGAGAAGGTGATGCAGAAGAGAAGGCGATGCAGAAAGGATAAGAGAAGGCGATGCAGAAAGGATAAGAGAAGGCGATGCAGAAAGGATAAGAGATGGTGATGCAGAAAGGATAAGAGAAGGTGATGCAGAAAGGATAAGAGAAGGCGATGCAGAAAGGATAAGAGAAGGCGATGCAGAAAGGATAAGAGAAGGTGATGCAGAAAGGATAAGAGAAGGCGATGCAGAACGGATAAGAGAAGGCGATGCAGAAAGGATAAGAGAAGGTGATGCAGAAAGGATAAGAGAAGGCGATGCAGAAAGGATAAGAGAAGGCGATGCAGAACGACGACGATACTGTTAAATATGTACCACTACTTACTGAATTATTTATATACCTGTAGACTGTTTTCCAGCTACAGCCACACCTGTGTTAGTGGTCACCTCTATTAAGCAGCCACTCAGTGATTCCCTTGGCTGGCTGCTCAACCATTCTGTTTATCAATTAGTTCTACTTGAATAATTTGTGAGAACGATGGGTGCCTGTTCTGAATGATTACAATACATTACAATATTTGGCCAAAGTTCAAGGCCACTCTTGGGTGGTGGGACTTGCTGGGGGAAGGGAACAACCCCATAATCAGTATCCAACTTATTAATGCATTGTATTTGACGGGTCTCATTCCATAGCTTACATGTTCCATACATAAAGAACAAGTGTGTATTCTCCCTCCATAGCTTACATGTTCCATACATAAAGAACAAGTGTGTATTCTCCCTCCATAGCTTACATGTTCCATACATAAAGAACAAGTGTTTATTCTCCCTTCATAGCTTACATTTTCCATACATAAAGAACAAGTGTGTATTCTCCCTCCATAGCTTACATGTTCCATACATAAAGAACAAGTGTTTATTCTCCCTCCATAGCTTACATGTTCCATACATAAAGAACAAGTGTTTATTCTCCCTCCATAGCTTACATGTTCCATACATAAAGACCAAGTGTTTATTCCCATTCCATAGCTTACATGTTCCATACATAAAGAACAAGTGTTTATTCTCCCTCCATAGCTTACATGTTCCATACATAAAGAACAAGTGTTTATTCTCCCTCCATAGCTTACATGTTCCATACATAAAGACCAAGTGTTTATTCCCATTCCATAGCTTACATGTTCCATACATAAAGAACAAGTGTTTATTCTCCCTCCATAGCTTACATGTTCCATACATAAAGAACAAGTGTTTATTCTCCCTCCATAGCTTACATGTTCCATACATAAAGACCAAGTGTTTATTCCCATTCCATAGCTTACATGTTCCATACATAAAGAACAAGTGTTTATTCTCCCTCCATAGCTTACATGTTCCATACATAAAGAACAAGTGTTTATTCTCCCTCCATAGCTTACATGTTCCATACATAAAGACCAAGTGTTTATTCCCATTCCATAGCTTACATGTTCCATACATAAAGAACAAGTGTTGATTCTCCATCCATAGCTTACATGTTCCATACATAAAGAACAAGTGTTTATTCCCATTCCATAGCTTACATGTTCCATACATAAAGAACAAGTGTTTATTCCCATTCCATAGCTTACATGTTCCATACATAAAGAACAAGTGTTTATTCTCCCTCCATAGCGTACATGTTCCATACATAAAGAACAAGTGTTTATTCTCCCTCCATAGCTTACATGTTCCATACATAAAGAACAAGTGTTGTTCATCTTCAACAATCCTACAAACAGTACACAATTAAAGTTATCACAATCGTACAGGGAAAACTTCTCCTAAACAAAATACACTACTGCATCATTATTAATGTGCACCTATCTTTTGCCACAAAACCGGGCAAAAGAGATATTTTGCCACAAATCTGGGCAAAAGAGATTATTTGCCACAAAACCGGGCAAAAGATCATGAATTCAAAATGCATTTTAAATAAATAAGAAACCTTTCACCCATAACAGCAGACGCTTGATATGCATGCTATGTTAAATGTCGGAACATGTAGCAACTGAGATATGACCGGCAACACACGAAAAGGGGCACTCGGACCCATTCAACCCCAGGTAACTGACACGGATTGGTGCATGATATTTTTAGACCAATAAATTAATAAGAACCTTTGGACCATTTCATTTATCAAAATGGGTAATTTTTATCTAAAAATAGTAATAATTATTACTAGCCAGCTCATCTGGATCTGCACTTTTTGTAAGTCTATTTAGAGGCCTGTAGTGTTGAAAGGGTCAACAAAAATGAA
Organism: Archivesica marissinica; assembly: GCA_014843695.1. Lineage (NCBI taxonomy): Eukaryota > Metazoa > Mollusca > Bivalvia > Venerida > Vesicomyidae > Archivesica > Archivesica marissinica. Next base: position 1,053,675 of record CM026398.1, on the reverse strand, counting down.
GTTGATATATCAGGCCTCAAACCTATATATATATCAATGTCTCAAACCGTGAACATTTCTACTCGACATGTTACACATAGACAGATGTTTCTGACTGAACGTTTGAAACGTCTCGCCAACATTAATGACAATCTATAATTGTGATAAGATAGGAAATTCTTATTGTTCACATCATCATTCAACATTTACTGTCCACAACCTTAGTTTATATTCATTTGACCAAATATCATGCCATTATCTTTTTCTAACAAAATGATGGGCTTGGAAACATTGTTCCTATGGTAACAATTTTGAAATGTTTACAATATATGATATCGAAATCTAAACAACATTGCTTTAACTAAAAATTCCTTGAAATTATACCATTTTCTTCTCAATTTTTCTGAAAAATGTCCGAGTGTCAATTTTCACATGGTGCCGGCCATATGATAGGAAAGTCTTGCTATTTAACCCTTTCACCCTTAGTAGCGCCTCTCGACGCCAATGCCTATTGACATAGATCGACACATTAGTAGTCAAACAAGCTATAATATAGATCGGAACAACGTAGGAACACTTATTCCTAGTAACCTCCATGAAGGTGCAGTAGGCAAGTTCACAGCGTATCCATTGCATACGATTGGTAAATTACAGCCAAATGTATGAAATAAAATTACATCCAAGGGGGAAAGGGTTAAACAAAAACAAACCTACTAAATAATCGTGGAAAATCATCAACTAACACAATTGGTTTCTATCCCATAAAGACACGTTTTGACTTTGGCAAATCGGAGTTATTATACATGTATATATAACAGTACGATGGCACATTTATAACGTATTAGAAAATAAACCAATGGTTATACTAAATAGTGTACGAAATACTGCCATATACATGTAGTAAATTGCACGGATAAAACACACAAACTTGTAACTCTATCCCAGGGTTCCCTCTGTCTGAATGTTTGTCTGCGCCACTTCTGTCGCCAATTGAAAAAACTCGGAGCCAACTAAGAGCCATATAGTTCACAAATAAATATTTGAAGCCCTGTATTTGACAAAACATGTACCAAAACAAAAAAAACAAAAACAAAAAGTGCGCCAAATATGTTCGCCAATTCACAAAATTTAGCGCCAATATTTGTTTTCTGTCACCATTGGCAACCGTCAGCGGGAACCCTGTATCCATAGGCCACCAAAAATCCTATATCCCTGTTTTTTATTTAAGTTTATTTAACATTACTACCGGTTACCCATTTGAGCGAATGGCCGTTTTACCTAACAACACCTTTCCTGGGCAGGCTCCCGTGGTTAACCAGAACTTGGTGCACCAACCTCCGTAAGAAACTGTCAACTTTTTCATATAAAGAGACAGGGTCTGAGCGGGGCTCGAACCTATGACCATCAGTGATGATAGGTTACAGTGGTATACAAGTCGGCGACATTAACCACTCAACCATGGAGGCAGACTTCTTCCCTAGCATAAATATAAGATGCCCTTATATACATGCATAACTCATCTTTATAGTCTATACAAATTAATTTTAGCTCAATTGTGAAACAACTCTTTACAACACGAGATTAATTGCTCTCGTGTAGAAGTTATGATAACACAGTTGCAGCCAGCGTGTTCACAGGTGTGAAAAACCCGAAGTTTGCTCCCAGCTGTAGCAGTTACAATTATGCCCTTTTTCATTGCATTTAAATTCCACATTGCCTCTTCTCTCTCCCTCATGGGCGATGGATTCCATCAGGAATGGGGTCTCTCGAGCGATGTTGCTCTTGAGATTCCTAAAAAGATTCCTAGAAGAGGCAATGTGGATTATAGGATTCCACCACTATGGTTTCGCTAGGATTCAAACTCACAACCCTTTGAGTACAAGGTGGACATCGTATCCATTACACCAGGAGGATCCATTACACCATGGAGGATCCATTACACCATGGAGGATCCATTACACCACGGAGGATCCATTACACCACAGAGTTCCATTACACCATGGAGGATCCATTACACCATGGAGGATCCATTACACCATGGAGGATCCATTATACCATGGAGGATCCATTACACCACAGAGGATCCATTACACTAGTCCTTATTATGAGGGGGATCTTAGACTAGAGATGCAAGACTATTGGTGGTTTATAGATAACAACTAAACACATTAAAGTGACACTACATCGGTGAAAAAAGCAAATTTCAACAGAATTTCCTTTTATAATTATGGTATAATTGTTTGCCACAGATTCTTAATATTTCAACTAATAAACAAACGTCGTAGACATAACAAAATAATGTAAATAGTGTCAATATCCATGGGCAATACACGCCAGTGTGTTGTGTTTTTACGTTTATTTATCGTCGCTACCGGTTGCCCATATGAGCGACGCCTCATGAAGAGATTAGTCATTTTAGATTTTGGAGGATAGTGCAATGATACAGACAGAGACCAATTCCAGAATCTCCTCTGGTTCTTTTACGTTCACGGTGTAAAGCACCAACACGAGACCTCGGTTTAACGTCCCATCTGAAAGACTGTTAATTTTATTAGAGTCAGACGGGGGATCGAACCTGCAACGCCAGTATCCTGAATAACAGCATTTATAATAATGATTTAACGTTATATCTCACATTTGTGTTTATGCATATTTATTTTTTAGACCGATCCGATTTAAATTACCATATTTCTAAACGACAATATCACGAATTTCACGCATTTAGTAAAGACTCCAATAATAACGAAACATCAATCCAAGAGCATGGCTGACCATTATATGGAATCCAACTTTTACGTGTTCAAATTTTGTCGGAACAATTTGTAGTAGCAATGTTAATTAAATATAAAAAAATGCATTTGTTTTTGCTTTTTGCAATGTAATGTCGCTTTAAACATATTTAATTAATGTGTTACAAACACTGTCAAACCTGTCTTAAGCAGCCAGTCAGATAGGGTGACAGAGTGAGACTACTTCACAGGAGTTACAACTGTAATAAACCCCAGTTTGAGACTCTGGTACCTGGCTCCTTAATGAAGGTGATTACCAACACAGGTTTGACTGCTGGTACCTGGCTCCTTAATGAAGGTGATTACCAACACAGGTTTGACTGCTGGTACCTGGCTCCTTAATGAAGATGATCACCAACACAGGTTTGACTGTATGATGTAACGAAGTCGTGAGCTTGACACAAAACTGTTCTTAATGCATGTAGATAATGAACTATAGACGGGTCAGTGGTCTAACAGTTCACCCGGCTGGACTGCCCGGCTGGACTGCCCTAATAATATTAACTGTTTCAGATGGGAGTATAAACTGAGGTATCATATTTTTTTATACAAACATATTTTAGTTCGATTGCGAAACAAGTTTTTTCAACTTATATTAATCACTCTTGAGACCTCATTCCTGATGGAATCCATCGCCATGAAGGAGAGAGAAGAGGCAATGTGGAATTTAAATGCCTTGCCTAAGGACACAATCGTAACTGAGGTATCATGTATCAGTGCTATACACTGGGGCAAATTAACCAAGTATGCTTATATACATCCTTGAAGCGTCAACCCGTTTAATAAGTGCAATAAACAACTAAAGAATGCAGATTGAGCAGTTTTGTGTTGAGCACACAAACTATAGTATATGTTCATGTATAAGAGTACATTGCTACTTGAACAGTCTGGACATGTATGTACAATACACTAATACTGTTCTATTTTACATTCAGCGTCAAACAGACGTAATTAGTATTTAAATACAGCTATACTGCAACAGCACAGTAATAAATACATAGAGTGGTGCAACCTATGCTCGACGTATTTGTCCATTTACATTCGTATTTAAAATATTTATATAGTTCTAAACCAATTTCGGTGACAGAGCTGACGCGTGGTTCAATAACATTCCGTTGAGTGTATCGGTAGGCTGCTGCAACTGTCACGTGACTGGTCCAGCAGACGAATATAAACAAGCAAATCATTGGGAGAATATTTCCTCCGAAACTGATATGGTGTATGAGCAATTCAGGTCGCTATCCGAATTTAAAAAATCTACACACGTAATCCAAAAAATAGCTTCTATACCATTTCTGATTAAGACCAATAAGTGTTTTTATTCAATGATGTACTATATCAAAATAAGATATTCAATAAGTTATGGTGGATAAATAAAAAAATAACAAGTACGCAGTGCATAGGTGCCCTTAAGTCCTGAATTCCCCATATAAACGGGTGCCTACACGACACTGTTGCGATAGCTGTATTGAGCAGCAAGGTCACATGATGAAACCAAAACTGTCATAAAGAGTTATTGAAAGTTGTTTTCACGACTTAAGAAAAATAATAATATACGCCAAGTGCAATTAACATTTTATACTGGTCATTATATATGGGATTTACGCCGATCATAGGTTCCACCACTCTACATACCTAACCTATAACATTGATGAAATGCTACACATATATCGTCAGTTTTACAAGTATGATGATAAATATATGTTGCACGTGTACATCACATTCAGCATGTGACAGTCTGCCCAGTGTACACCACATTCAGCATGTGACAGTCTGCCCAGTGTACACCACATTCAGCATGTGACAGTCTGCAAGATGTACACCACATTCAGCATGTGACAGTCTGCCCAGTGTACACCACATTCAGCATGTGACAGTCTGCAAGGTGTACACCACATTCAGCATGTGACAGTCTGCCCAGTGTACACCACATTCAGCATGTGACAGTCTGCCCAGTGTACACCACATTCAGCATGTGACAGTGTGCCCAGTGTACACCACATTCAGCATGTGACAGTCTGCCCAGTGTACACCACATTCAGCATGTGACAGTCTGCAAGGTGTACATCACATTCAGCATGTGACAGTGTGCCCAGTGTACACCACATTCAGCATGTGACAGTCTGCCCAGTGTACACCACATTCAGCATGTGACAGTCTGCCCAGTGTACACCACATTCAGCATGTGACAGTCTGCCCAGTGTACACCACATTCAGCATGTGACAGTCTGCCCAGTGTACACCACATTCAGACATGTGACAGTCTGCCCAGTGTACACCACATTCAGCATGTGACAGTCTGCCCAGTGTACACCACATTCAGCATGTGACAGTCTGCCCAGTGTACACCACATTCAGCATGTGACAGTCTGCCCAGTGTACACCACATTCAGCATGTGACAGTCTGCCCAGTGTACACCACATTCAGCATGTGACAGTCTGCCCAGTGTACACCACATTCAGCATGTGACAGTCTGCCCAGTGTACACCACATTCAGCATGTGACAGTCTGCCCAGTGTACACCACATTCAGCATGTGACAGTCTGCCCAGTGTACACCACATTCAGCATGTGACAGTCTGCCCAGTGTACACCACATTCAGCATGTGACAGTGTGCCCGGTGTACACCACATTCAGCACATGACAGTCTGCAAGGTGTACACCACATTCAGCATGTGACAGTCTGCCCAGTGTACATCACATTCAGCATGTGACAGTCTGCCCAGTGTACACCACATTCAGCATGTGACAGTCTGCCCAGTGTACATCACATTCAGCATGTGACAGTCTGCCCAGTGTACACCACATTCAGCATGTGACAGTCTGCCCAGTGTACATCACATTCAGCATGTGATAGTCTGCCCAGTGTACACCACATTCAGCATGTGACAGTCTGCCCAGTGTAAACCACATTCAGCATGTGACAGTGTGCCCGGTGTACACCACATTCAGCACATGACAGTCTGCAAGGTGTACACCACATTCAGCATGTGACAATCTGCACAGTGTACACCACATTCAGCATGTGACAGTCTGCCCAGTGTACAACACATTCAGCATGTGACAGTGTGCCCAGTGTACACCACATTCAGCATGTGACAGTGTGCAAGGTGTACACCACATTCAGCATGTGACAGTCTGCCCAGTGTACATCACATTCAGCATGTGACAGTCTTTCCAGTGTACACCACATTCAGCATGTGACAGTCTGCCAAGTGTACACCACATTCAGCATGTGACAGTCTGCCCAGTGTACACCACATTCAGCATGTGACAGTCTGCCCAGTGTACATCACATTCAGCATGTGACAGTCTGCCCAGTGTACACCACATTCAGCATGTGACAGTCTGCCCAGTGTACATCACATTCAGCATGTGACAGTCTGCCCAGTGTACACCACATTCAGCATGTGACAGTCTGCCCAGTGTAAACCACATTCAGCATGTGACAGTGTGCCCGGTGTACACCACATTCAGCACATGACAGTCTGCAAGGTGTACACCACATTCAGCATGTGACAATCTGCACAGTGTACACCACATTCAGCATGTGACAGTCTGCCCAGTGTACAACACATTCAGCATGTGACAGTGTGCCCAGTGTACACCACATTCAGCATGTGACAGTGTGCAAGGTGTACACCACATTCAGCATGTGACAGTCTGCCGTACACCACATTCAGCATGTGACAGTCTGCCAGGTACACCACATTCAGCATGTGACAGTCTGCCAGTGTACACCACATTCAGCATGTGACAGTCTGCCAAGTGTACACCACATTCAGCATGTGACAGTCTGCCAAGTGTACACCACATTCAGCATGTGACAGTCTGCCAGGTGTACACCACATTCAGCATGTGACAGTCTGCCAGGTGTACACCACATTCAGCATGTGACAGTCTGCCAGGTGTACACCACATTCAGCATGTGACAGTCTGCCAGGTGTACACCACATTCAGCATGTGACAGTCTGCCCGGTGTACACCACATTCAGCATGTGACAGTCTGCCCAGTGTACACCACATTCAGCATGTGACAGTCTGCCCAGTGTACATCACATTCAGCATGTGACAGTCTGCCCAGTGTACACACATTCAGCATGACAGTCTGCAAGGTGTACACCACATTCAGCATGTGACAGTCTGCCCAGTGTACACCACATTCAGCATGTGACAGTGTGCCCAGTGTACACCACATTCAGCATGTGACAGTCTGCCAAGTGTACACCACATTCAGCATGTGACAGTCTGCCAGGTGTACACCACATTCAGCATGTGACAGTCTGCCCAGTGTACACCACATTCAGCATGTGACAGTCTGCCAGGTGTACACCACATTCAGCATGTGACAGTCTGCCCAGTGTACACCACATTCAGCATGTGACAGTCTGCCCAGTGTACACCACATTCAGCATGTGACAGTCTGCCCAGTGTACACCACATTCAGCACATGACAGTCTGCAAGGTGTACACCACATTCAGCATGTGACAGTCTGCCCAGTGTACACCACATTCAGCATGTGACAGTCTGCCCAGTGTACACCACATTCAGCATGTGACAGTGTGCCCGGTGTACACCACATTCAGCATGTGACAGTCTGCCAAGTGTACACCACATTCAGCATGTGACAGTCTGCCCAGTGTACACCACATTCAGCATGTGACAGTCTGCCCAGTGTACATCACATTCAGCATGTGACAGTCTGCCCAGTGTACACCACATTCAGCACATGACAGTCTGCAAGGTGTACACCACATTCAGCATGTGACAGTCTGCCCAGTGTACACCACATTCAGCATGTGACAGTCTGCCCAGTGTACACCACATTCAGCATATGACAGTCTGCCCAGTGTACACCACATTCAGCATGTGACAGTCTGCCCAGTGTACACCACATTCAGCATGTGACAGTCTGCCCAGTGTACACCACATTCAGCATGTGACAGTCTGCCCGGTGTACACCACATTCAGCACATGACAGTCTGCAAGGTGTACACACATTCAGCATGACAGTCTGCCAGGTGTACACCACATTCAGCATGTGACAGTCTGCCCAGTGTACACCACATTCAGCATGTGACAGTCTGCCCAGTGTACAACACATTCAGCATGTGACAGTGTGCCCAGTGTACACCACATTCAGCATGTGACAGTCTGCCCAGTGTACACCACATTCAGCATGTGACAGTCTGCCCAGTGTACACCACATTCAGCATGTGACAGTCTGCCCAGTGTACACCACATTCAGCATGTGACAGTCTGCCCAGTGTACATCACATTCAGCATGTGACAGTCTGCCCAGTGTACACCACATTCAGCATGTGACAGTCTGCCCAGTGTACACCACATTCAGCATGTGACAGTCTGCCCAGTGTACACCACATTCAGCATGTGACAGTCTGCCCAGTGTACACCACATTCAGCATGTGACAGTCTGCCAAGTGTACACCACATTCAGCATGTGACAGTCTGCCCAGTGTACACCACATTCAGCATGTGACAGTCTGCCCAGTGTACACCACATTCAGCATGTGACAGTCTGCCCAGTGTACACCACATTCAGCATGTGACAGTCTGCCCAGTGTACACCACATTCAGCATGTGACAGTCTGCCCAGTGTACACCACATTCAGCATGTGACAGTCTGCCCAGTGTACACCACATTCAGCATGTGACAGTCTGCAAGGTGTACACCACATTCAGCATGTGACAGTCTGCCCAGTGTACACCACATTCAGCATGTGACAGTCTGCCCAGTGTACACCACATTCAGCATGTGACAGTCTGCCAGGTGTACACCACATTCAGCATGTGACAGTCTGCCCAGTGTACACCACATTCAGCATGTGACAGTGTGCCCAGTGTACACCACATTCAGCATGTGACAGTCTGCCAGGTGTACACCACATTCAGCATGTGACAGTCTGCAAGGTGTACACCACATTCAGCATGTGACAGTCTGCCCAGTGTACACCACATTCAGCACATGACAGTCTGCAAGGTGTACACCACATTCAGCATGTGACAGTCTGCAAGGTGTACACCACATTCAGCATGTGACAGTCTGCCCAGTGTACAACACATTCAGCATGTGACAGTCTGCCAAGTGTACACCACATTCAGCATGTGACAGTCTGCCAGGTGTACACCACATTCAGCATGTGACAGTCTGCCAGGTGTACACCACATTCAGCATGTGACAGTCTGCCCAGTGTACACCACATTCAGCATGTGACAGTCTGCCCAGTGTACACCACATTCAGCATGTGACAGTCTGCAAGGTGTACACCACATTCAGCATGTGACAGTCTGCAAGGTGTACACCACATTCAGCATGTGACAGTCTGCAAGGTGTACACCACATTCAGCATGTGACAGTCTGCAAGGTGTACAACACATTCAGCATGTGACAGTCTGCCCAGTGTACAACACATTCAGCATGTGACAGTCTGCCCAGTGTACACCACATTCAGCACGTGACAGTCTGCCAGGTGTACACCACATTCAGCACGTGACAGTGTGCCCAGTGTACACCACATTCAGCATGTGACAGTCTGCAAGGTGTACACCACATTCAGCATGTGACAGTCTGCAAGGTGTACACCACATTCAGCATGTGACAGTCTGCAAGGTGTACACCACATTCAGCATGTGACAGTCTGCCAGGTACACACCACATTCAGCATGTGACAGTCTGCAAGGTGTACACCACATTCAGCATGTGACAGTCTGCAAGGTGTACACCACATTCAGCATGTGACAGTCTGCAAGGTGTACACCACATTCAGCATGTGACAGTCTGCCCGGTGTACACCACATTCAGCATGTGACAGTCTGCCCAGTGTACACCACATTCAGCATGTGACAGTCTGCCCGGTGTACACCACATTCAGCATGTGACAGTGTGCCCAGTGTACACCACATTCAGCATGTGACAGTCTGCAAGGTGTACACCACATTCAGCATGTGACAGTCTGCAAGGTGTACACCACATTCAGCATGTGACAGTCTGCCAGGTACACACCACATTCAGCATGTGACAGTCTGCAAGGTGTACACCACATTCAGCATGTGACAGTCTGCAAGGTGTACACCACATTCAGCATGTGACAGTCTGCCCGGTGTACACCACATTCAGCATGTGACAGTCTGCCCAGTGTACACCACATTCAGCATGTGACAGTCTGCCCAGTGTACACCACATTCAGCATGTGACAGTCTGCCCGGTGTACACCACATTCAGCATGTGACAGTGTGCCCAGTGTACACCACATTCAGCATGTGACAGTGTGCCCAGTGTACACCACATTCAGCATGTGACAGTCTGCCCAGTGTACACCACATTCAGCATGTGACAGTCTGCCCAGTGTACACCACATTCAGCATGTGACAGTCTGCAAGGTGTACACCACATTCAGCATGTGACAGTCTGCCCGGTGTACACCACATTCAGCATGTGACAGTCTGCCCAGTGTACACCACATTCAGCATGTGACAGTCTGCCCAGTGTACACCACATTCAGCATGTGACAGTCTGCCCAGTGTACACCACATTCAGCATGTGACAGTCTGCAAGGTGTACACCACATTCAGCATGTGACAGTCTGCCCAGTGCACATCACATTCAGCACATGACAGTCTGCAAGGTGTACACCACATTCAGCACATGACAGTCTGCAAGGTGTACATCACATTCAGCACATGACAGTCTGCAAGGTGTACACCACATTCAGCATGTGACAGTGTGCCCAGTGTACACCACATTCAGCATGTGACAGTCTGCCCAGTGTACAACACATTCAGCATGTGACAGTGTGCCCAGTGTACACCACATTCAGCATGTGACAGTCTGCCCAGTGTACAACACATTCAGCATGTGACAGTCTGCCCAGTGTACACCACATTCAGCATGTGACAGTCTGCCCAGTGTACAACATATTCAGCTTGTGACAGTCTGCCCAGTGTACAACACATTCAGCATGTGACAGTGTGCCCAGTGTACACCACATTCAGCATGTGACAGTCTGCCCAGTGTACACCACATTCAGCATGTGACAGTGTGCCCAGTGTACACCACATTCAGCATGTGACAGTCTGCCCAGTGTACACCACATTCAGCATGTGACAGTGTGCCCAGTGTACACCACATTCAGCATGTGACAGTCTGCCCAGTGTACATCACATTCAGCATGTGACAGTGTGCCCAGTGTACACCACATTCAGCATGTGACAGTCTGCCCAGTGTACACCACATTCAGCATGTGACAGTGTGCCCAGTGTACTCCACATTCAGCATGTGACAGTCTGCCCGGTGTACATCACATTCAGCATGTGACAGTGTGCCCAGTGTACACCACATTCAGCATGTGACAGTGTGCAAGGTGTACACCACATTCAGCATGTGACAGTGTGCCCGGTGTACACCACATTCAGCATGTGACAGTGTGCCCAGTGTACTCCACATTCAGCATGTGACAGTCTGCAAGGTGTACACCACATTCAGCATGTGACAGTCTGCCCAGTGTATACCACATTCAGCATGTGACAGTGTGCCCAGTGTACACCACCTTCAGCATGTGACAGTCTGCCGTGTGTACACCACATTCAGCATGTGACAGTCTGCAAGGTGAACACCACATTCAGCATGTGACAGTCTGCCCAGTGTACACCACATTCAGCACATGACAGTCTGCAAGGTGTACACCACATTCAGCACATGACAGTCTGCAAGGTGTACACCACATTCAGCATATGACAGTGTGCCCAGTGTACAACACATTCAGCATGTGACAGTCTGCCAAGTGTACACCACATTCAGCATGTGACAGTCTGCAAGGTGTACACCACATTCAGCATGTGACAGTCTGCAAGGTGTACACCACATTCAGCATGTGACAGTCTGCCCAGTGTACACCACATTCAGCATGTGACAGTCTGCAAGGTGTACACCACATTCAGCATGTGACAGTCTGCCCAGTGTACAACACATTCAGCATGTGACAGTCTGCCCAGTGTACACCACATTCAGCATGTGACAGTCTGCCAGGTGTACACCACATTCAGCACGTGACAGTGTGCCCAGTGTACACCACATTCAGCATGTGACAGTCTGCAAGGTGTACACCACATTCAGCATGTGACAGTCTGCAAGGTGTACACCACATTCAGCATGTGACAGTCTGCAAGGTGTACACCACATTCAGCATGTGACAGTCTGCAAGGTGTACACCACATTCAGCATGTGACAGTCTGCAAGGTGTACACCACATTCAGCATGTGACAGTCTGCAAGGTGTACACCACATTCAGCATGTGACAGTCTGCAAGGTGTACACCACATTCAGCATGTGACAGTCTGCCCAGTGTACACCACATTCAGCATGTGACAGTCTGCCCAGTGTACACCACATTCAGCATGTGACAGTCTGCCCGGTGTACACCACATTCAGCATGTGACAGTGTGCCCAGTGTACACCACATTCAGCATGTGACAGTCTGCAAGGTGTACACCACATTCAGCATGTGACAGTCTGCAAGGTGTACACCACATTCAGCATGTGACAGTCTGCCAGGTACACACCACATTCAGCATGTGACAGTCTGCAAGGTGTACACCACATTCAGCATGTGACAGTCTGCAAGGTGTACACCACATTCAGCATGTGACAGTCTGCCAGGTGTACACCACATTCAGCATGTGACAGTCTGCCCAGTGTACACCACATTCAGCATGTGACAGTCTGCCCAGTGTACACCACATTCAGCATGTGACAGTCTGCCCGGTGTACACCACATTCAGCATGTGACAGTGTGCCCAGTGTACACCACATTCAGCATGTGACAGTCTGCAAGGTGTACACCACATTCAGCATGTGACAGTCTGCCCGGTGTACACCACATTCAGCATGTGACAGTCTGCCCAGTGTACACCACATTCAGCATGTGACAGTCTGCCCAGTGTACACCACATTCAGCATGTGACAGTCTGCCCAGTGTACACCACATTCAGCATGTGACAGTCTGCCAAGTGTACACCACATTCAGCATGTGACAGTCTGCCCAGTGTACAACACATTCAGCATGTGACAGTCTGCCCAGTGTACACCACATTCAGCATGTGACAGTCTGCCCAGTGTACACCACATTCAGCATGTGACAGTCTGCCCAGTGTACACCACATTCAGCATGTGACAGTGTGCCCGGTGTACACCACATTCAGCATGTGACAGTGTGCCCAGTGTACACCACATTCAGCATGTGACAGTCTGTCCCTGTGTACACCACATTCAGCATGTGACAGTCTGCCCAGTGTACACCACATTCAGCATGTGACAGTCTGCCCAGTGTACACCACATTCAGCATGTGACAGTGTGCCCAGTGTACACCACATTCAGCATGTGACAGTCTGCCCAGTGTACACCACATTCAGCACGTGACAGTCTGTCCACGTGTACACCACATTCAGCACATGACAGTCTGTCCCCGTGTACACAACTGCAGGACGTGACAGTCTGTCCCTGTGTACACAACTGCAGGACGTGACAGTCTGTCCCCGTTTACCCGTATTGAACCTCAACATAAATAGAAACTAAACATTGATTGCACAAAATGGATGCTGACAATACTGAATCAGAGACACATACACGACACAGAGAGGAACTTGGACATTTCATACAACAAATATCATTTGAGTTGTTTTGAATACATATTTCGTAAATAACACATAGAATTGTATTAACTCTCTCCCACATACAGTTATTGCTAACTTCTATCTTTTCCATTGGTCAAAGGTGGCTCTAACATGGGACTGTGGAGGGTCGGTAAACATCTCATTTAGGGTCAGTAGAAAAATATCTGCTTTCTAAAATGCTTGATTCAGAATTATTAGTGTTTAATTGTTTCTGAACTTATTTTAGCCAAATAAATCGGCGTAAAAATGTAAAGTTATAATGAAGCAATAGCCTCCCAACTTCTAGTTCCCCGTAAGTAACAGAACCAAATAGATTTTCCACATCCGTCCAGGCAGACGACAAAATAACATCAATGACAAGGTCAACACAAATGGGAGCAAAGGAAGTTTAAATACCAAAAAGATAGGGACAGGGACATCTTGCCAGCAGTTATCCTCTAATTTTACATTTTTATGCCAAATTATTTGACTAAAATAAGTTCAGAAAACAATTTAACACTTCAAATTCTGAATTGATGCAAAAATGCCCAAAAAAATTGGAGGTTGATACTAACAACTCACCCCCACCCCCCACAGATTTTACTGACACCACATAACTCTTCTTTATTTAGGCTAAAATAATAGTACATCATTGTTTGTCTTATCATTAACATCACCTAGAAATATGCATAATTTAGTGTTTAATTTACAAATTATAACGACTATTCTATCAACCAATCAGAATCTGTCCAGGTGGTATTACACGCGTGTACATATAAGAAAATATGTCAAGGCTGTATGCATCTGAATACAGGCAAAGATATGTGATACCTTTACTTTATAACCAGAAAACAAACATATACATGTAATATAATTAAGATTAAAACTGATTTGATCTACTGGCTCACCACTAAAATAATTCCCCAGTTTAGGAATGCTCGTCACATAAAGAGCCTAATTTCCAGCCTTGTTCCGTGTCCATCTCAAATCCTAGAACACTGTAACAGAACTTGCCGGCATCAAACATAGCAGTTTGAAGATTCTCAGTTAAAAGTACATCTACTTAATTAAAAATAAATAAAAATAGATCGAAATCCTGTAAACAAAATAAATGAAACGCGTAGGCCTCTATATTAGTAGGTGGGAGGGGTAAACAGGGTTCATTCTAGGTCAGATTTAATGGTAGAAGTGAGAAAGCGCGCGATTGCGTCCTTGAATGGTGTTCTTTAATATACTTCTGCAAAATAGGGTTAAAATACACAGTATGACCATTAAATACAACATTTGTATAGTAAGAGTGTTTTATAATGGGCCAAATTTTGTATGAAAATGGTAAAAAAAAGAAATTATTTTTCAAAAATTTTTTTTGGAAGAAGTGGCGAAGTCAGCCTAGGGCGACTATTTCGCCCACTAGAATGAATCCTGGGTAAGGAAAAAGGTAAACAAAAATGTCTAAATTTTTTATTGTTGAGACTTTAAACCCCTGTGCATCAAGAAAGGAGACATGATTTTATTCCAGACTTAGGCCCTGCAATATATGTCAAATGGAACCTGGTCATAAATGTTTTAAATGAATAAGTTTTATAAAAGCTACTTTAGCTTCCTACTTGATCCTTTGCATTATGTATGTTGTATGTTCTATGTGATCTCTGGTTTGCAATAAATATTGTTTAACCCTTTTAACACTACAGACCTCTAAATAGGTTAGCAAAAAGTGTAGATCCAGATGTGCCATCTCATTAGGATCTGCACTTTTTGCTAGTAATTTTATTATATTTAGTAAAAATTACCCATTTTGATATAAATGAACTCGCCCAAATATAATTTTCTGATCAATTTATTGGTCTACAAATATCCTGGACCAGTCCACGTCAATTACTTGGTGTTGAATGGGTTAACCAAATGTTTTAACTAGCAATAATATGAAGTGATTTGTTCAATCATAGCCTTCATTCATAACCTCTGAAGTGAAAGAATGGTTTACTAAGCAGACGTAACTATTTTGACTCGGCTGAGCAATAGCTAGCATATACCTCTACACAAACATCTTAAACAATTTGCATATATTGGACATTTTGATGTTGCGCTGTGCGTGTTAACCCATTTCATTCTGGATACCGTTCAAACGGTATTTGCAAATAACATAGAGCCAGATCAACGGCCACAGAACGTGCCATCTGATCAGGCTCTATGCTGTTTGCTATTCACATGATATTGCTAAGACACTTGGCTATGTAGCAAACAACATAGATCCTGATCAGCACGCAGCGTCACACTGCGGCTGATCTGGATTTATGTTGTTTGCAAAAGCCTTTAAATGTATCCAGAATGAAATGGGTTAAGTGGACATTTTTCGCATTCCGTCACGTGATAGCTGCTGATGTGTTGTTATGTTCACAGTTAAGTCTATTTCATGAATGATATGCAATTTAATCCCTTGGTGAATTATTAATAAACAGTTCCTATCATACAATAAATACAAATCATAATACAATCCCTTGGTGAATTATTAATAAATAGTTCCTATCATGCAATAAGTACAAATCAAAATACAATTCCTTGGTGAATTATTTAAGAAATAATAAGTATCAACCGTGGTATATCGCAGAATAACCCGAGTTTGAAGTTCTTATGCGTAGAAATATATCACGAAGGTCGAAGGCCTGAGTGATATATTTCTACGCATAAGAACGACAATTGAGGGAGGGTTATTCTGCGATATACCACGGTTGATACTTATTATTTCGATTCTAACACGACTACTTCTAATAATTTTAAAGGAGTATTTTTTTCAAACGCCGCTGCATTTGGCTTTCGAAATGTCCTCTCGCGTAAGTGGTGATGACGTTATTTTTTATGGAAAATATCAATCTAGTGCATAAATGAACAAAAATTGTAACTGATCAATAATTTTATTTATTTTGTCAAATAAAACTGTACAGAATTGTAACTGAAACGTTACTTAACAGAAAAACAAGACGGACAAGAGATTACCTGATTCTAAAAATAGCTCACTTCCGCGAATTCCCACGGTAGTATTTACAAACATCACGTGACTTTCATTCATAAAACTTTACACGCATTGTATAAATGGAATAGCCAAAACACGGTGCGCGCGCAGCATAGTTCAAGGTAGGTATATCGCAGAATAACCTGAGATAGATTTTACTCTACAAGTATGTATGTTATTAGCTGGGTCGTGTTAGAATAATAAATAGTTCCTATCATGCAATAAGTACAAATAATACAATCACGTGGCTGGATTATATCGTTTTGCATAAATCTCACCAACATGTACCTAAAACAATATACCGGTAGGTAATATTATAATACTATAGGCATGGGCCAGGATTCGAATCTGCATCGTTATGGAGATGACCCTAGCAATAACAAATCTGACCTCTGCAATAACCACCAACAAAAGGTTGCGCAAGTAACGCCAATATTGATCGTCGATGCAATCACACCCTGATAGGATAAAAACCGACTCGTAAATTCCCCTCAGTAAGCATATTATATTTTAACCCATACGTAAAATTTCATAAACATTCCAAAGCCTAGATAGCAAACTAACGTCAGGCCTGTCGCTGGGCATACGCAAGTATGCACGTGCGTATCATTGGTCTCAGAAAATGAAAAAAATGAAAACTCCAAAAAATGCAATAAAACCACAGGGGTGGGTGGTAGTAGGGATACATAGGTGCCGTGATGTGTGGAGTTGTGGAATAATTGAGCCCATTGCAAATATGGTGCATCTCGAAAATTTAGTCTATGCTATTTTACGTGCTTGTTTAAGTGATAAGGGCGATACGGATTGTCGCAAGAACTTTAGTCCTGCAATTGTATGTTACAAAATGCATTGAAATGCAGGAAATTGCTTCCTCATTTCAAAAAATCTCCGGGGGACATGCCCTCGGACCCCCCAGCCTACTCGCTCGCTATGCTCACTCGACACACAAGCATATTTGGCGGTGTGTATCATCAAAATAGCTCCAGCGACGGCCCTGAACGTGTTCCTGCATATCTCGACCAAAACAAGGGCAGACATGTTTCCATAACTAGCTTTTTCAGTTAATATGCAAGATCAAGTCAACCAGGTACCGGCTTGGAAGTCAACCAGGTACCGGCTTGGAAGTCAACCAGGTACCGGCTTGGAAGTCAACCAGGTACCGGCTTGGAAGTCAACCAGGTACCGGCATGATGCATACACTGTGACAACTAGGCATCTCATGTAATGCAATACTTTTAGAAATAGTTCACTAGACTGACGATGTATCCGGTCTCACGTAATGCAATACCTTCAGAAATAGTTCACTAGACTGACGATGTATCCGGTCTCTAGTTCACTAGACTGACAACGTATCCGGTCTCACGTAATGCAATACTTTCAGAAATAGTTCACTAGACTGACGATGTATCCGGTCTCTAGTTCACTAGACTGACAACGTATCCGGTCTCACGTAATGCAATACCTTCAGAAATAGTTCACTAGACTGACAACGTATCTGGTCTCTAGTTCACTAGACTGACAACGTATCCGGTCTCACGTAATGCAATACCTTCAGAAATAGTTCATTAGACTGACGACGTATCCGGTCTCTAGTTCACTAGACTGACGACGTATCCGGTCTCTAGTTCACTAGACTGACGACGTATCCGGTCTCATGTAATGCAATACCTTCAGAAATAGTTCACTAGACTGACAACGTATCCGGTCTCACGTAATGCAATACCTTCAGAAATAGTTCATTAGACTGACGACGTATCCGGTCTCTAGTTCACTAGACTGACGACGTATCCGGTCTCTAGTTCACTAGACTGACGACGTATCCGGTCTCACGTAATGCAATACCTTCAGAAATAGTTCACTAGACTGACAACGTATCCGGTCTCACATAATGCAATACCTTCAGAAATAGTTCACTAGACTGACGATGTATCCGGTCTCTAGTTCACTAGACTGACAACGTATCCGGTCTCACGTAATGCAATACCTTCAGAAATAGTTCACTAGACTGACAACGTATCCGGTCTCACGTAATGCAATACCTTCAGAAATAGTTCACTAGACTGACGATGTATCCGGTCTCTAGTTCACTAGACTGACAACGTATCTGGTCTCACGTAATGCAATACTTTCAGAAATAGTTCACTAGACTGACGACGTATCAGGATTTTTTACTGAGATGGTTTGGAGCATCAGCAAACATGTATTTGAGTTTGAAAGCTTCTGCCAGCAGTTCACCAATCTCTTCATCGTGCCAGTGATGTGTCGGTAGATTCTGCAGGAACATCAATATACCCTGAAATATGCAATAAACACATGTATATTGTCGTTGTGCCAGTGATGTGTCGACAGATTCTGCAGGAACATCAATATACCCTGAAATATGCAATAAACACATGTATATTGTCGTTGTGCCAGTGATGTGTCGACAGATTCTGCAGGAACATCAATATACCCTGAAATATGCAATAAACACATGTATATTGTCGTTGTGCCAGTGATGTGTCGACAGATTCTGCAGGAACATCAATATACCCTGAAATATGCAATAAACACATGTATATTGTCGTTGTGCCAGTGATGTGTCGACAGATTCTGCAGGAACATCAATATACCCTGAAATATGCAATAAACACATGTATATTGTCGTTGTGCCAGTGATGTGTCGACAGATTCTGCAGGAACATCAATATACCCTGAAATATGCAAGCAGTGCTAATTCATAAATCCACAAATATATCTGAATTATATTGTTATTGTTATATTTCGGGTTTTACGCCTGCATCAGCACCATTTTGGGCTATATCGCCGGCGGGCAGTTTACCTAACAACACCTTTCCTGGGCAGGCTCCAGCGGTTAACCAGTACTTGGGTACACCAACCTCCGTAAGAAACTGCCAACTTTTTCATATAAATGAGACACAGCCTGAGCAGGGCCCGAACCCGTGACCATCAGTGATGATAGGTTACAGTGGTATACAAGTCAGCGACCGTAACCACTCGACCACGGAGCCGGACTTATAGCAGTGCTAATTCATAAATCCACAAATATATCTGAATTATATAAAAACAATCCGGAGCGACCGTAGGTGAACAAATATACAAGTACCCACTGTTTACAGAGTACAACTTCGCACAGCTCGTCTGGATTAAGAAATTCATATGATGTATTATCAAAAAATGGATGTGGCTTGGACAAAATAAATGCTTTTGACAAAATAAGGTACAGGTTACCACAGTAACATTTGAATCTTTATTTATAAACTGCATACAGAGCATAGTGAGAGTGTCTGGGATGTGTAGATAGTACATAGTGAGTGTGTCTGGGATGTGTAGAGCATGGTGAGTGTGTCTGGGATGTGTAGAGCATGGTGAGTGTGCCTGGGATGTGTAGAGCATGGTGAGTGTGTCTGGGATGTGTAGATAGTACATAGTGAGTGTGTCTGGGATGTGTAGATAGTACATAGTGAGTGTGTCTGGGATGTGTAGAGCATGGTGAGTGTGTCTGGGATGTGTAGAGCATGGTGAGTGTGTCTGGGATGTGTAGATAGTACATAGTGAGTGTGTCTGGGATGTGTAGATAGTACATAGTGAGTGTGTCTGGGATGTGTAGAGCATGGTGAGTGTGTCTAGGATGTGTAGATAGTACATAGTGAGTGTGCCTGGGATGTATAGATAGTACATAGTGAGTGTGTCTGGGATGTGTAGATAGTACATAGTGAGTGTGCCTGGGATGTATAGATAGTACATAGTGAGTGTGTCTGGGATGTGTAGATAGTACATAGTGAGTGTGCCTGGGATGTGTAGATAGTACATAGTGAGTGTGCCTGGGATGTGTAGATAGTACATAGTGAGTGTGTCTGGGATGTGTAGAGCATGGTGAGTGTGCCTGGGATGTGTAGAGCATGGTGAGTGTGTCTGGGATGTGTAGATAGTACATAGTGAGTGTGTCTGGGATGTGTAGATAGTACATAGTTAGTGTGCCTGGGATGTGTAGATAGTACATAGTGAGTGTGTCTGGGATGTGTAGATAGTACATAGTTAGTGTGTCTGGGATGTGTAGAGCATGGTGAGTGTGCCTGGGATGTGTAGAGCATGGTGAGTGTGTCTGGGATGTGTAGATAGTACATAGTGAGTGTGTCTGGGATGTGTAGATAGTACATAGTTAGTGTGCCTGGGATGTGTAGATAGTACATAGTGAGTGTGTCTGGGATGTGTAGATAGTACATAGTTAGTGTGTCTGGGATGTGTAGATAGTACATAGTGAGTGTGTCTGGGATGTGTAGATAGTACATAGTGAGTTTGTCTGGGATGTGTAGATAGTACATAGTGAGTGTGTCTGGGATGTGTAGATAGTACATAGTTAGTGTGCCTGGGATGTGTAGATAGTACATAGTGAGTTTGTCTGGGATGTGTAGATAGTACATAGTGAGTGTGTCTGGGATGTGTAGATAGTACATAGTGTGTCTGGGATGTGTAGATAGTACATAGTTAGTGTGCCTGGGATGTGTAGATAGTACATAGTGAGTTTGTCTGGGATGTGTAGATAGTACATAGTGAGTGTGCCTGGGATGTGTAGATAGTACATAGTGAGTGTGCCTGGGATGTGTAGATAGTACATAGTGAGTGTGTCTGGGATGTGTAGAGCATGGTGAGTGTGTCTGGGATGTGTAGAGCATGGTGAGTGTGTCTGGGATGTGTAGATAGTACATGGGATGTGTAGATAGTACATAGTGAGTGTGTCTGGGATGTGTAGATAGTACATAGTGAGTGTGCCTGGGATGTGTAGATAGTACATAGTGAGTGTGTCTGGGGTGTGTAGAGCATAGTGAGTGTGCCTGGGATGTGTAGATAGTACACAGTGAGTGTGCATGGGATGTGTAGATAGTACATAGTGAGTGTGTCTGGGTGTGTAGATAGTACATAGTGAGTGTGTCTGGGGTGTGTAGAGCATAGTGAGTGTGCCTGGGATGTGTAGATAGTACACAGTGAGTGTGCATGGGATGTGTAGATAGTACATAGTGAGTGTGTCTGGGTGTGTAGAGCAAAGTGAGTGTGCCTGGGATGTGTAGATAGTACACAGTGAGTGTGCCTGGGATGTGTAGATAGTACATAGTGAGTGTGTCTGGGATGTGTAGATAGTACATAGTGTGTCTGGGATGTGTAGATAGTACATAGTGTGTCTGGAATGTGTAGATAGTACATAGTTAGTGTGTCTGGGTTGTGTAGATAGTACATAGTGAGTGTGTCTAGGATGTGTAGATAGTACATAGTGAGTGTGCCTGGGATGTGTAGATAGTACATAGTGAGTGTGTCTGGGATGTGTAGATAGTACACAGTGAGTGTGCATGGGATGTGTAGATAGTACATAGTGAGTGTGTCTGGGATGTGTAGATAGTACATAGTGAGTGTGTCTGTGATGTGTAGATAGTACATAGTGAGTGTGTCTGGGATGTGTAGATAGTACATGGTGTGTCTGGGATGTGTAGATAGTACATAGTGAGTGTGTCTGGGGTGTGTAGAGCATAGTGAGTGTGCCTGGGATGTGTAGATAGTACACAGTGAGTGTGCCTGGGATGTGTAGATAGTACATGGGATGTGTAGATAGTACATGGGATGTGTAGATAGTACATAGTGAGTGTGTCTGGGGTGTGTAGAGCATAGTGAGTGTGCCTGGGATGTGTAGATAGTACACAGTGAGTGTGCCTGGGATGTGTAGATAGTACATGGGATGTGTAGATAGTACATAGTGAGTGTGTCTGGGATGTGTAGATAGTACATAGTGAGTGTGCCTGGGATGTGTAGATAGTACATAGTGAGTGTGTCTGGGATGTGTAGATAGTACACAGTGAGTGTGCATGGGATGTGTAGATAGTACATAGTGAGTGTGTCTGGGATGTGTAGATAGTACATAGTGAGTGTGTCTGGGATGTGTAAATAGTACATAGTGAGTGTGTCTGTGATGTGTAGATAGTACATAGTGAGTGTGTCTGGGATGTGTAGATAGTACATAGTGAGTGTGTCTGGCATATGTAGATAGTACACAGTGAATGTGTCTGGGATATGTAGATAGTACATAGTGAGTGTGTCTGGGATGTGTAGATAGTACATAGTGAGTGTGTCTGGGATGTGTAGAGCATGGTGAGTGTGTCTGGGATGTGTAGATAGTACATAGTGAGTGTGCCTGGGGTGTGTAGATGGTACATATTGTGCCTGGGATGTGTAGATAGTACATGGTGAGTGTGTCTGGGATGTGTAGAGCATGGTGAGTGTGTGTGGGATGTGTAGATAGTACATAGTGAGTGTGTCTGGGATGTGTAGATAGTACATAGTGAATGTGTCTGGGATGTGTAGATAGTACATAGTTAGTGTGTCTGGGATGTGTAGATAGTACATAGTGAGTGTGTCTGGGATGTGTAGATAGTACATAGTGAGTGTGTCTGGGATGTGTAGATAGTACATAGTGAGTGTGTCTGGGATGTGTAGATAGTACATAGTGAGTGTGTCTGGGATGTGTAGATAGTACATAGTGAGTGTAGATAGTACATAGTGAGTGTGTCTGGGGTGTGTAGAGCATGGTGAGTGTGTCTGGGATGTGTAGATAGTACACAGAGAGTGTGTTTGGGATGTGAAGATAGTACATGGTGAGTGTGTCTGGGGTGTGTAGAGCATAGTGAGTGTGCCTGGGATGTGTAGATAGTACACAGTGAGTGTGTCTGGGATGTGTAGATAGTACATAGTGAGTGTGTCTGTGATGTGTAGATAGTACATAGTGAGTGTGTCTGGGATGTGTAGATAGTACATAGTGTGTCTGGGATGTGTCGATAGTACATAGTGAGTGTGTCTGGGTTGTGTAGATAGTACATAGTGAGTGTGTCTGGGTTGTGTAGATAGTACATAGTGAGTGTGTCTGGGATGTGTAGATAGTATATAGTGAGTGTGTCTGGGATGTGTAGATAGTACATAGTTAGTGTGTCTGGGATGTGTAGATAGTACATAGTGAGTGTGTCTGGGATGTGTAGATAGTACATAGTGTGTCTGGGATGTGTAGATGGTACATAGTTAGTGTGTCTGGGTTGTGTAGATAGTACATAGTGAGTGTGTCTGGGATGTGTAGATAGTACATAGTGAGTGTGTCTGGGATGTGTAGATAGTACATAGTGAGTGTGTCTGGGATGTGTAGATAGTACATAGTGAGTGTGTCTGGGATGTGTAGATAGTACATAGTGAGTGTGTCTGTGATGTGTAGATAGTACATAGTGAGTGTGTCTGGGATGTGTAGATAGTACATAGTGAGTGTGTCTGGGATGTGTAGATAGTACATAGTGAGTGTGTCTGGGATGTGTAGATAGTACATGGGATGTGTATATAGTACATAGTGAGTGTGTCTGGGGTGTGTAGAGCATAGTGAGTGTGCCTGGGATGTGTAGATAGTACACAGTGAGTGTGCTTGGGATGTGTAGATAGTACATAGTGAGTGTGTCTGGGATGTGTAGATAGTACATAGTGAGTGAGTCTGGGATGTGTATATAGTACATGGGATGTGTAGATAGTACATAGTGAGTGTGTCTGGGATGTGTAGATAGTACATAGTGAGTGTGTCTGGGATGTGTAGATAGTACATGGGATGTGTAGATAGTACATAGCGAGTGTGTCTGGGATGTGTAGCTGTACATAGTGCGTGTGTCTGGGATGTGTAGATAGTACATAGTGAGTGTGTCTGGGATGTGTAGATAGTACATAGTTAGTGTGTCTGGGATGTGTAGATAGTACATAGTTAGTGTGTATGGGGTGTGTAGATAGTACATAGTGAGTGTGTCTGGGATGTGTAGATAGTACATAGTGAGTGTGTCTGGGATGTGTAGATAGTACATAGTTAGTGTGTCTGGGATGTGTAGATAGTACATAGTTAGTGTGTATGGGGTGTGTAGATAGTACATAGTGAGTGTGTCTGGGATGTGTAGATAGTACATAGTGAGTGTGTCTGGGATGTGTAGATAGTACATAGTTAGTGTGTCTGGGATGTGTAGATAGTACATAGTTAGTGTGTATGGGGTGTGTAGATAGTACATAGTGAGTGTGTCTGGGATGTGTAGATAGTACATAGTGAGTGTGTCTGGGATGTGTAGATAGTACATAGTTAGTGTGTCTGGGATGTGTAGATAGTACATAGTTAGTGTGTATGGGGTGTGTAGATAGTACATAGTGAGTGTGTCTGGGATGTGTAGAGCATGGTGAGTGTGTCTGGGATGTGCAGATAGTACATGGTGAGTGTGTCTGGGATGTGTAGATAGTACATGGTGAGTGTGTCTGGGATGTGTAGAGCATGGTGAGTGTGTCTGGGATGTGTAGAGCATGGTAAGTGTGTCTGGGATGTGTAGAGCATGGTGAGTGTGTCTGGGATGTGTAGAGCATGGTGAGTGTGTCTGGGATGTGTAGATAGTACATAGTGAGTGAGCCTGGGTTGTGTAGATAGTACATAGTGAGTGTGTCTGGGATGTGTAGATAGTACATAGTTAGTGTGTCTGGGATGTGTAGATAGTACATAGTGAGTGTGTCTGGGATGTGTAGATAGTACATAGTGAGTGTGTCTGGGATGTGTAGATAGTACATAGTGAGTGTGTCTGGGATGTGTAGATAGTACATAGTGAGTGAGTGTGCCTGGGATGTGTAGATAGTACATAGTGAATGTGTCTGGGATGTGTAGATAGTACATAGTGAGTGTGTCTGGGATGTGTAGATAGTACATGGTGAGTGTGTCTGGGATGTGTAGATAGTACATAGTGTGTCTGGGATGTGTAGATAGTACATAGTGTGTCTGGGATGTGTAGATAGTACATAGTGAGTGTGTCTGGGATGTGTAGATAGTACATAGTGAGTGTGTCTGGGATGTGTAGATAGTACATAGTGAGTGTGTCTGGGATGTGTAGATAGTACATAGTGTGTCTGGGATGTGTAGATAGTACATAGTGTGTCTGGGATGTGTAGATAGTACATAGTGAGTGTGTCTGGGATGTGTAGATAGTACATAGTGAGTGTGCCTGGGATGTGTAGATAGTACATAGTGTGTCTGGGATGTGTAGATAGTACATAGTGAGTGTGTCTGGGATGTGTAGATAGTACATAGTGAGTGTGTCTGGGATGTGTAGATAGTACATAGTGAGTGTGTCTGGGATGTGTAGATAGTACATAGTGAGTGTGTCTGGGATGTGTAGATAGTACATAGTGAATGTGTCTGGGATGTGTAGATAGTACATAGTGAATGTGTCTGGGATGTGTAGATAGTACATAGTGTGTCTGGGATGTGTAGATAGTACATAGTGTTTCTGGGATGTGTAGATAGTACATAGTGAGTGTGTCTGGGATGTGTAGATAGTACATAGTGAGTGTGCCTGGGTTGTGTAGATAGTACATAGTGTGTCTGGGATGTGTAGATAGTACATAGTGAGTGTGCCTGGGATGTGTAGATAGTACATAGTGAGTGTGCCTGGGATGTGTAGATAGTACATAGTGAGTGTGTCTGGGATGTGTAGATAGTACATAGTGAGTGTGTCTGGGATGTGTAGATAGTACATAGTGTGTCTGGGGTGTGTAGATAGTACATAGTGAGTGTGTCTGGGATGTGTAGATAGTACATAGTGAGTGTGTCTGGGATGTGTAGATAGTACATAGTGTGTCTGGGATGTGTAGATAGTACATAGTGAGTGTGCCTGGGATGTGTAGATAGTACATAGTGAGTGTGTCTGGGATGTGTAGATAGTACATAGTGAGTGTGTCTGGGATGTGTAGATAGTACATAGTGAGTGTGTATGTGGTGTGTAGATAGTACATAGTGAGTGTGTCTGGGATGTGTAGATAGTACATAGTTAGTGTGTATGGGTTGTGTAGATAGTACATAGTGAGTGTGTCTGGGATGTGTAGATAGTACATAGTGAGTGTGTTTGGGATGTGTAGATAGTACATGGGATGTGTAGATAGTACATAGTGAGTGCGTATGGGATGTGTAGATAGTACATAGTGAGTGTATCTGGTGTGTGTAGATAGTACATAGTGAGTGTGTCTGGGATGTGTAGATAGTACATAGTGAGTGTGTCTGGTGTGTGTAAATAGTACATAGTGAGTGTGTATGGGATGTGTAGATAGTACATAGTGAGTGTGTCTGGGATGTGTAGATAGTACATAGTTAGTGTGTATGGGATGTGTAGATAGTACATAGTGAGTGTGTCTGGGATGTGTAGATAGTACATAGTGAGTGTGTCTGGGATGTGTAGATAGTACATAGTGAGTGTGTCTGGGATGTGTAGATAGTACATAGTGAGTGTGTCTGGGATGTGTAGATAGTACATAGTGAGTGTGTCTGGGATGTGTAGATAGTACATAGTGAGTGTGTCTGGGATGTGTAGATAGTACATAGTGGGTGTGTAATAGTACATAGTGAGTGTGCCTGGGATGTGTAGATAGTACATAGTGAGTGTGCCTGGGATGTGTAGATAGTACATAGTGAGTGTGTCTGGGATGTGTAGATAGTACATAGTGAGTGTGTCTGGGATGTGTAGATAGTACATAGTGAGTGTGTCTGGGATGTGTAGATAGTACATAGTGAGTGTGTCTGGGATGTGTAGATAGTACATAGTGAGTGTGTCTGGGATGTGTAGATAGTACATAGTGAGTGTGTCTGGGATGTGTAGATAGTACATAGTGAGTGTGTCTGGGATGTGTAGATAGTACATAGTGTGTCTGGGATGTGTAGATAGTACATAGTGAGTGTGTCTGGGATGTGTAGATAGTACATAGTGAGTGTGTCTGGGATGTGTAGATAGTACATAGTGAGTGTGTCTGGGATGTGTAGATAGTACATAGTGAGTGTGTCTGGGATGTGTAGATAGTACATAGTGAGTGTGTCTGGGATGTGTAGATAGTACATAGTGAGTGTGTCTGGGATGTGTAGATAGTACATAGTGGAGTGTGTCTGGGATGTGTAGATAGTACATAGTGAATGTGTCTGGGATGTGTAAATAGTGCATAGTGAATGTGTCTGGGATGTGTAGATAGTACATGGTGAGTGTGTCTGGGATGTGTAGATAGTACATAGTGTGTGGGATGTGTAGATAGTACATAGTGTCTGGGATGTGTAGATAGTACATAGTGTGTCTGGGATGTGTAGATAGTACATAGTGTTTCTGGGATGTGTAGATAGTACATAGTGAGTGTGTCTGGGATGTGTAGATAGTACATAGTGAGTGTGCCTGGGGTGTAAAGCATAGTGTGTCTGGGATGTGTAGATAGTACATAGTGAGTGTGCCTGGGATGTGTAGATAGTACATAGTGAGTGTGCCTGGGATGTGTAGATAGTACATAGTGAGTGTGTCTGGGATGTGTAGATAGTACATAGTGAGTGTGTCTGGGATGTGTAGATAGTACATAGTGAGTGTGTCTGGGATGTGTAGATAGTACATAGTGAGTGTGTCTGGGATGTGTAGATAGTACATAGTGAGTGTGTCTGGGATGTGTAGATAGTACATAAAAACATAGTGAGTGTGTCTGGGATGTGTAGATAGTACATAGTGAGTGTGTCTGGGATGTGTAGATAGTACATAGTGAGTGTGTCTGGGATGTGTAGATAGTACATAGTGTTCTGGATGTGTAGATAGTACATAGTGAGTGTGTCTGGGATGTGTAGATAGTACATAGTGAGTGTGTCTGGGATGTGTAGATAGTACATAGTGAGTGTGTCTGGGATGTGTAGATAGTACATAGTGAGTGTGTCTGGGATGTGTAGATAGTACATAGTGTGTCTGGGTGTGTAGATAGTACATAGTGAGTGTGTCTGGGATGTGTAGATAGTACATAGTGAGTGTGTCTGGGATGTGTAGATAGTACATAGTGTGTCTGGGATGTGTAGATAGTACATAGTGAGTGTGCCTGGGATGTGTAGATAGTACATAGTGAGTGTGTCTGGGATGTGTAGATAGTACATAGTGAGTGTGTCTGGGATGTGTAGATAGTACATAGTGAGTGTGTCTGGGATGTGTAGATAGTACATAGTGTGTCTGGGATGTGTAGATAGTACATAGTGAGTGTGTCTGGGATGTGTAGATAGTACATAGTGAGTGTGTCTGGGATGTGTAGATAGTACATAGTGAGTGTGTCTGGGGTGTGTAGATAGTACATAGTGAGTGTGTCTGGGATGTGTAGATAGTACATAGTTAGTGTGTATGGGTTGTGTAGATAGTACATAGTGAGTGTGTCTGGGATGTGTAGATAGTACATAGTGAATGTGTCTGGGATGTGTAGATAGTACATAGTTAGTGTGTCTGGGTTGTGTAGATAGTACATAGCGAGTGTGCCAGGGATGTGTAGATAGTACATAGTGAGTGTGCCAGGGATGTGTAGATAGTACATAGTGAGTGTGCCTGGGATGTGTAGATAGTACATAGTTAGTGTGCCAGGGATGTGTAGATAGTACATAGTGAGTGTGCCAGGGATGTGTAGATAGTACATAGTGAGTGTGTCTGGGATGTGTAGATAGTACATAGTGAGTGTGCCTGGGATGTGTAGATAGTACATAGTGAGTGTGTCTGGGATGTGTAGATAGTACATAGTGAGTGTGTCTGGGATGTGTAGATAGTACATAGTGAGTGTGCCTGGGATGTGTAGATAGTACATAGTGAGTGTGTCTGGGATGTGTAGATAGTACATAGTGAGTGTGTCTGGGATGTGTAGATAGTACATAGTGAGTGTGCCTGGGATGTGTAGATAGTACATAGTGAGTGTGTCTGGGATGTGTAGATAGTACATAGCGAGTGTGTCTGGGTTGTGTAGATAGTACATAGTGAGTGTGTCTGGGATGTGTAGATAGTACATAGTGAGTGTGTCTGGGATGTGTAGATAGTACATAGTGAGTGTGTCTGGGATGTGTAGATAGTACATGGGATGTGTAGATAGTACATAGTGAGTGTGTCTGGGATGTGTAGATAGTACATAGTGAGTGTGTCTGGGGTGTGTAGATAGTACATAGTGAGTGTGTTTGGGATGTGTAGATAGTACATGGGATGTGTAGATAGTACATAGTGAGTGCGTATGGGATGTGTAGATAGTACATAGTGAGTGTATCTGGGGTGTGTAGATAGTACATAGTGAGTGTGTCTGGGATGTGTAGATAGTACATAGTGAGTGTGTCTGGGGTGTGTAGATAGTACATAGTGAGTGTGTATGGGATGTGTAGATAGTACATAGTGAGTGTGTCTGGGATGTGTAGATAGTACATAGTTAGTGTGTATGGGATGTGTAGATAGTACATAGTGAGTGTGTCTGGGATGTGTAGATAGTACATAGTGAGTGTGTCTGGGATGTGTAGATAGTACATAGTGAATGTGTCTGGGATGTGTAGATAGTACATAGTTAGTGTGTCTGGGTTGTGTAGATAGTACATAGCGAGTGTGCCAGGGATGTGTAGATAGTACATAGTGAGTGTGCCAGGGATGTGTAGATAGTACATAGTGAGTGTGCCAGGGATGTGTAGATAGTACATAGTTAGTGTGCCAGGGATGTGTAGATAGTACATAGTGAGTGTGCCAGGGATGTGTAGATAGTACATAGTGAGTGTGTCTGGGATGTGTAGATAGTACATAGTGAGTGTGCCTGGGATGTGTAGATAGTACATAGTGAGTGTGTCTGGGATGTGTAGATAGTACATAGTGAGTGTGTCTGGGATGTGTAGATAGTACATAGTTAGTGTGCCTGGGATGTGTAGATAGTACATAGCGAGTGTGTCTGGGATGTGTAGATAGTACATAGTGAGTGTGTCTGGGATGTGTAGATAGTACATAGTGAGTGTGCCTGGGATGTGTAGATAGTACATAGTGAGTGTGCCTGGGATGTGTAGATAGTACATAGCGAGTGTGTCTGGGTTGTGTAGATAGTACATAGTGAGTGTGTCTGGGATGTGTAGATAGTACATAGTGAATGTGTCTGGGATGTGTAAATAGTGCATAGTGAATGTGTCTGGGATGTGTAGATAGTACATGGTGAGTGTGTCTGGGATGTGTAGATAGTACATAGTGTGTCTGGGATGTGTAGATAGTACATAGTGTTTCTGGGATGTGTAGATAGTACATAGTGAGTGTGTCTGGGATGTGTAGATAGTACATAGTGAGTGTGCCTGGGTTGTGTAGATAGTACATAGTGTGTCTGGGATGTGTAGATAGTACATAGTGAGTGTGCCTGGGTTGTGTAGATAGTACATAGTGAGTGTGCCTGGGATGTGTAGATAGTACATAGTGAGTGTGTCTGGGATGTGTAGATAGTACATAGTGAGTGTGTCTGGGATGTGTAGATAGTACATAGTGTGTCTGGGGTGTGTAGATAGTACATAGTGAGTGTGCCTGGGATGTGTAGATAGTACATAGTGAGTGTGTCTGGGATGTGTAGATAGTACATAGTGTGTCTGGGATGTGTAGATAGTACATAGTGAGTGTGTCTGGGATGTGTAGATAGTACATAGTGAGTGTGTCTGGGATGTGTAGATAGTACATAGTGAGTGTGTCTGGGATGTGTAGATAGTACATAGTGAGTGTGTCTGGGATGTGTAGATAGTACATAGTGAGTGTGTCTGGGATGTGTAGATAGTACATAGTGAGTGTGTCTGGGATGTGTAGATAGTACATAGTGAGTGTGTCTGGGATGTGTAGATAGTACATAGTGAGTGTGTCTGGGATGTGTAGATAGTACATAGTGAGTGTGTCTGGGATGTGTAGATAGTACATAGTGAGTGTGTCTGGGATGTGTAGATAGTACATAGTGAGTGTGTCTGGGATGTGTAGATAGTACATAGTGTTCTGGGTGTGTAGATAGTACATAGTGTGTCTGGGATGTGTAGATAGTACATAGTGAGTGTGTCTGGGATGTGTAGATAGTACATAGTGAGTGTGTCTGGGATGTGTAGATAGTACATAGTGAGTGTGTCTGGGATGTGTAGATAGTACATAGTGTTCTGGGATGTGTAGATAGTACATAGTGAGTGTGTCTGGGATGTGTAGATAGTACATAGTGAGTGTGCCTAGTGTGTCTGGGATGTGTAGATAGTACATAGTGAGTGTGCCTGGGATGTGTAGATAGTACATAGTGAGTGTGCCTGGGATGTGTAGATAGTACATAGTGAGTGTGTCTGGGATGTGTAGATAGTACATAGTGAGTGTGTCTGGGATGTGTAGATAGTACATAGTGAGTGTGCCTGGGATGTGTAGATAGACATAGTGTGTCTGGGATGTGTAGATAGTACATAGTGAGTGTGCCTGGGATGTGTAGATAGTACATAGTGAGTGTGTCTGGGATGTGTAGATAGTACATAGTGAGTGTGTCTGGGATGTGTAGATAGTACATAGTGAGTGTGCCTGGGATGTGTAGATAGTACATAGTGAGTGTGTCTGGGATGTGTAGATAGTACATAGTGAGTGTGCCTGGGATGTGTAGATAGTACATAGTGAGTGTGTCAAGGATGTGTAGATAGTACATAGTGTGCCTGGGATGTGTAGATAGTACATAGTGTGCCTGGGATGTGTAGATAGTACATAGTGTGTCTGGGATGTGTAGATAGTACATAGTTAGTGTGCCTGGGATGTGTAGATAGTACATAGTGAGTGTGTCTGGGATGTGTAGATAGTACATAGTGAGTGTGTCTGGGATGTGTAGATAGTACATAGTGAGTGTGTCTGGGATGTGTAGATAGTACATAGTGAGTGTGTCTGGGATGTGTAGATAGTACATGTGCTGGGATGTGTAGATAGTACATAGTGTGTCTGGGATGTGTAGATAGTACATAGTGAGTGTGTCTGGGATGTGTAGATAGTACATAGTGAGTGTGTCTGGGATGTGTAGATAGTACATAGTGTGTCTGGGGTGTGTAGATAGTACATAGTGAGTGTGCCTGGGATGTGTAGATAGTACATAGTGAGTGTGTCTGGGATGTGTAGATAGTACATAGTGAGTGTGTCTGGGATGTGTAGATAGTACATAGTGAGTGTGTCTGGGATGTGTAGATAGTACATAGTGAGTGTGTCTGGGATGTGTAGATAGTACATAGTGAGTGTGTCTGGGATGTGTAGATAGTACATAGTGAGTGTGTCTGGGATGTGTAGATAGTACATAGTGAGTGTGCCTGGGATGTGTAGATAGTACATAGTGAGTGTGTCTGGGATGTGTAGATAGTACATAGTGAGTGTGTCTGGGATGTGTAGATAGTACATAGTGAGTGTGTCTGGGATGTGTAGATAGTACATAGTGAGTGTGTCTGGGATGTGTAGATAGTACATAGTGAGTGTGTCTGGGATGTGTAGATAGTACATAGTGAGTGTGCTGGGATGTGTAGATAGTACATAGTGTGTCTGGGATGTGTAGATAGTACATAGTGAGTGTGTCTGGGTGTGTAGATAGTACATAGTGAGTGTGTCTGGGATGTGTAGATAGTACATAGTGAGTGTCTGGGATGTGTAGATAGTACATAGTGAGTGTGTGGGATGTGTAGATAGTACATAGTGAGTGTGTCTGGGATGTGTAGATAGTACATAGTGAGTGTGTCTGGGATGTGTAGATAGTACATAGTGAGTGTGTCTGGGATGTGTAGATAGTACATAGTGAGTGTGTCTGGGATGTGTAGATAGTACATAGTGAGTGTGTCTGGGATGTGTAGATAGTACATAGTGTGTCTGGGATGTGTAGATAGTACATAGTGTGTCTGGGATGTGTAGATAGTACATAGTGTGTCTGGGATGTGTAGATAGTACATAGTGAGTGTGTCTGGGATGTGTAGATAGTACATAGTGAGTGTGTCTGGGATGTGTAGATAGTACATAGTGTGTCTGGGATGTGTAGATAGTACATAGTGTGTCTGGGATGTGTAGATAGTACATAGTGAGTGTGTCTGGGATGTGTAGATAGTACATAGTGAGTGTGTCTGGGATGTGTAGATAGTACATAGTGAGTGTGCCTGGGATGTGTAGATAGTACATAGTGAGTGTGTCTGGGATGTGTAGATAGTACATAGTGTGTCTGGGATGTGTAGATAGTACATAGTGAGTGTGTCTGGGATGTGTAGATAGTACATAGTGTGTCTGGGATGTGTAGATAGTACATAGTGAGTGTGCCTGGGATGTGTAGATAGTACATAGTGAGTGTGTCTGGGATGTGTAGATAGTACATAGTGAGTGTGTCTGGGATGTGTAGATAGTACATAGTGAGTGTGTCTGGGATGTGTAGATAGTACATAGTGTGTCTGGGATGTGTAGATAGTACATAGTGAGTGTGCCTGGGATGTGTAGATAGTACATAGTGAGTGTGTCTGGGATGTGTAGATAGTACATAGTGAGTGTGCCTGGGATGTGTAGATAGTACATAGTGAGTGTGTCTGGGATGTGTAGATAGTACATAGTGAGTGTGCTGGGATGTGTAGATAGTACATAGTGAGTGTGTCTGGGATGTGTAGATAGTACATAGTGAGTGTGTCTGGGATGTGTAGATAGTACATAGTGAGTGTGTCTGGGATGTGTAGATAGTACATAGTGAGTGTGTCTGGGATGTGTAGATAGTACATAGTGAGTGTGTCTGGGATGTGTAGATAGTACATAGTGAGTGTGTCTGGGATGTGTAGATAGTACATAGTGAGTGTGTCTGGGATGTGTAGATAGTACATAGTGAGTGTGTCTGGGATGTGTAGATAGTACATAGTGAGTGTGTCTGGGTGTGTAGATAACATAGTGTGTCTGGGATGTGTAGATAGTACATAGTGAGTGTGTCTGGGATGTGTAGATAGTACATAGTGAGTGTGTCTGGGATGTGTAGATAGTACATAGTGAGTGTGTCTGGGATGTGTAGATAGTACATAGTGAGTGTGTCTGGGATGTGTAGATAGTACATAGTGAGTGTGTCTGGGATGTGTAGATAGTACATAGTGAGTGTGTCTGGGATGTGTAGATAGTACATAGTGAGTGTGTCTGGGATGTGTAGATAGTACATAGTGAGTGTGTCTGGGATGTGTAGATAGTACATAGTGAGTGTGTCTGGGATGTGTAGATAGTACATAGTGAGTGTGTCTGGGATGTGTAGATAGTACATAGTGAGTGTGTCTGGGATGTGTAGATAGTACATAGTGAGTGTGTCTGGGATGTGTAGATAGTACATAGTGTTGGGATGTGTAGATAGTACATAGTGAGTGTGTCTGGGATGTGTAGATAGTACATAGTGAGTGTGCCTGGGATGTGTAGATAGTACAGTGAGTGTGTCTGGGATGTGTAGATAGTACATAGTGAGTGTGCCTGGGATGTGTAGATAGTACATAGTGAGTGTGTCTGGGATGTGTAGATAGTACATAGTGAGTGTGTCTGGGATGTGTAGATAGTACATAGTGAGTGTGTCTGGGATGTGTAGATAGTACATAGTGAGTGTGTCTGGGATGTGTAGATAGTACATAGTGAGTGTGTCTGGGATGTGTAGATAGTACATAGTGAGTGTGTCTGGGATGTGTAGATAGTACATAGTGAGTGTGCCTGGGATGTGTAGATAGTACATAGTGAGTGTGCCTGGGATGTGTAGATAGTACATA
>CM026398.1:998017-1017634 GCA_014843695.1 Archivesica marissinica | reverse complement strand
CTGGGATGTGTAGATAGTACATAGTTAGTGTGCATGGGATGTGTAGATAGTACATAGCGAGTGTGTCTGGGATGTGTAGATAGTACATAGTGAGTGTGTCTGGGATGTGTAGATAGTACATAGTGAGTGTGCCTGGGATGTGTAGATAGTACATAGTGAGTGTGCCTGGGATGTGTAGAAACAAACAAAAACACACCAATAGTACATAGCGAGTGTGTCTGGGTTGTGTAGATAGTACATAGTGAGTGTGTCTGGGATGTGTAGATAGTACATAATGAATGTGTCTGGGATGTGTAAATAGTGCATAGTGATGTGTCTGGGATGTGTAGATAGTACATGGTGATGTGTCTGGGATATGTAGATAGTACATAGTGGTTGGGTGTGTAGATAGTACATGTGTTCTGGGATCTGTAGATAGTACATAGTGAGTGTGTTGGATGTGTAGATAGTACATAGTGAGTGTGCCTGTGTAGTGTAGATGTACATAGTGGTCTGGGATGTGTAGATAGTACATAGTGAGTGTGCCTGGGTTGTGTAGATAGTACATAGTGAGTGTGTCTGGGATGTGTAGATAGTACATAGTGAGTGTGTCTGGGATGTGTAGATAGTATATAGTGAGTGTGTCTGGGATGTGTAGATAGTACATAGTGTGTCTGGGGTGTGTATATAGTACATAGTGAGTGTGCCTGGGATGTGTAGATAGTACATAGTGAGTGTGTCTGGGATGTGTAGATAGTATATAGTGAGTGTGTCTGGGATGTGTAGATAGTACATAGTGAGTGTGCCTGGGATGTGTAGATAGTACATAGTGAGTGTGCCTGGGATGTGTAGATAGTACATAGCGAGTGTGTCTGGGTTGTGTAGATAGTACATAGTGAGTGTGTCTGGGATGTGTAGATAGTACATAGTGAATGTGTCTGGGATGTGTAAATAGTACATAGTGAATGTGTCTGGGATGTGTAGATAGTACATGGTGAGTGTGTCTGGGATGTGTAGATAGTACATAGTGAGTGTGCATGGGTTGTGTAGATAGTACATGGTGAGTGTGTCTGAGATGTGTAGATAGTACATAGTGAATGTGCCTGGATGTGTAGTAGTACATAGTGAGTGTGTCTGGGATGGTAGATAGTACATAGTGAGTGTGTCTGGGATGTGTAGATAGTACATAGTGTGTCTGGGATGTGTAGATAGTACATAGTGAGTGTGTCTGGGATGTGTAGATAGTACATAGTGAGTGTGCCTGGGATGTGTAGATAGTACATAGTGAGTGTGTCTGGGATGTGTAGATAGTACATAGTGAGTGTGCCTGGGATGTGTAGATAGTACATAGTGAGTGTGTCTGGGATGTGTAGATAGTACATAGTGAGTGTGTCTGGGATGTGTAGATAGTACATAGTGGTGTCTGGGGTGTGTAGATAGTACATAGTGAGTGTGCCTGGGATGTGTAGATAGTACATAGTGAGTGTGTCTGGGAGTGTATAGAGTTGTCTGGTGTAGATAGTAATAGTGAGTGTGTCTGGGATGTGTAGATAGTACATAGTGAGTGTGTCTGGGTGATGTGTAGATAGTACATAGTGAGTGTGTCTGGGATGTGTAGATAGTACATAGTGAGTGTGTCTGGGATGTGTAGATAGTACATAGTGAGTGTGTCTGGGATGTGTAGATAGTACATAGTGAGTGTGTATGTGGTGTGTAGATAGTACATAGTGAGTGTGTCTGGGATGTGTAGATAGTACATAGTTAGTGTGTATGGGTTGTGTAGATAGTACATAGTGAGTGTGTCTGGGATGTGTAGATAGTACATAGTGAATGTGTCTGGGATGTGTAGATAGTACATAGTTAGTGTGTCTGGGTTGTGTAGATAGTACATAGCGAGTGTGCCAGGGATGTGTAGATAGTACATAGTGAGTGTGCCAGGGATGTGTAGATAGTACATAGTTAGTGTGCCAGGGATGTGTAGATAGTACATAGTGAGTGTGCCAGGGATGTGTAGATAGTACATAGTGAGTGTGTCTGGGATGTGTAGATAGTACATAGTGAGTGTGCCTGGGATGTGTAGATAGTACATAGTGAGTGTGTATGTGGTGTGTAGATAGTACATAGTGAGTGTGTCTGGGATGTGTAGATAGTACATAGCGAGTGTGTCTGGGATGTGTAGATAGTACATAGTGAGTGTGTCTGGGATGTGTAGATAGTACATAGTGAGTGTGCCTGGGATGTGTAGATAGTACATAGTGAGTGTGTATGTGATGTGTAGATAGTACATAGTGAGTGTGTCTGGGATGTGTAGATAGTACATAGTTAGTGTGCCTGGGATGTGTAGATAGTACATAGTGAGTGTGTCTGGGATGTGTAGATAGTACATAGTGAGTGTGTCTGGGATGTGTAGATAGTACATAGTGAGTGTGCCTGGGATGTGTAGATAGTACATAGTGAGTGTGTCTGGGATGTGTAGATAGTACATAGTGAGTGTGTCTGGGATGTGTAGATAGTACATAGTGAGTGTGTATGTGGTGTGTAGATAGTACATAGTGAGTGTGTCTGGGATGTGTAGATAGTACATAGTTAGTGTGTATGGGTTGTGTAGATAGTACATAGTGAGTGTGTCTGGGATGTGTAGATAGTACATAGTGAATGTGTCTGGGATGTGTAGATAGTACATAGTTAGTGTGTCTGGGTTGTGTAGATAGTACATAGCGAGTGTGCCAGGGATGTGTAGATAGTACATAGTGAGTGTGCCAGGGATGTGTAGATAGTACATAGTGAGTGTGCCAGGGATGTGTAGATAGTACATAGTTAGTGTGCCAGGGATGTGTAGATAGTACATAGTGAGTGTGCCTGGGATGTGTAGATAGTACATAGTGAGTGTGTCTGGGATGTGTAGATAGTACATAGTGAGTGTGCCTGGGATGTGTAGATAGTACATAGTGAGTGTGCCTGGGATGTGTAGATAGTACATAGCGAGTGTGTCTGGGATGTGTAGATAGTACATAGTGAGTGTGTCTGGGATGTGTAGATAGTACATAGTGAGTGTGTCTGGGATGTGTAGATAGTACATAGTGAGTGTGTCTGGGGTGTGTAGATAGTACATAGTGAGTGTGTCTGGGATGTGTAGATAGTACATAGTGAATGTGTCTGGGATGTGTAGATAGTACATAGTGAATGTGTCTGTGATGTGTAAATAGTGCATAGTGAATGTGTCTGGGATGTGTAGATAGTACATGGTGAGTGTGTCTGGGATGTGTAGATAGTACATAGTGTGCCTGGGATGTGTAGATAGTACATAGTGTTTCTGGGATGTGTAGATAGTACATAGTGAGTGTGTCTGGGATGTGTAGATAGTACATAGTGAGTGTGCCTGGGTTGTGTATATAGTACATAGTGTGTCTGGGATGTGTAGATAGTACATAGTGAGTGTGCCTGGGTTGTGTAGATAGTACATAGTGAGTGTGCCTGGGATGTGTAGATAGTACATAGTGAGTGTGTCTGGGATGTGTAGATAGTACATAGTGAGTGTGTCTGGGATGTGTAGATAGTACATAGTGTGTCTGGGGTGTGTAGATAGTACATAGTGAGTGTGTCTGGGATGTGTAGATAGTACATAGTGAGTGTGTCTGGGATGTGTAGATAGTACATAGTGTGTCTGGGATGTGTAGATAGTACATAGTGAGTGTGTCTGGGATGTGTAGATAGTACATAGTGTGTCTGGGGTGTGTAGATAGTACATAGTGAGTGTGTCTGGGATGTGTAGATAGTACATAGTGAGTGTGTCTGGGATGTGTAGATAGTACATAGTGAGTGTGTATGTGGTGTGTAGATAGTACATAGTGAGTGTGCCTGGGATGTGTAGATAGTACATAGTGTGCATGGGATGTGTAGATAGTACATAGTGAGTGTGCCTGGGATGTGTAGATAGTACATAGTGTGTCTGGGGTGTGTAGATAGTACATAGTGAGTGTGTCTGGGATGTGTAGATAGTACATAGTGTGTCTGGGATGTGTAGATAGTACATAGTGAGTGTGTCTGGGATGTGTAGATAGTACATAGTGAGTGTGCCTGGGTTGTGTAGATAGTACATAGTGTGTCTGGGATGTGTAGATAGTACATAGTGAGTGTGTCTGGGATGTGTAGATAGTACATAGTGAGTGTGTCTGGGATGTGTAGATAGTACATAGTGTGTCTGGGGTGTGTAGATAGTACATAGTGAGTGTGTCTGGGATGTGTAGATAGTACATAGTGAGTGTGTCTGGGATGTGTAGATAGTACATAGTGAGTGTCTGGGATGTGTAGATAGTACATAGTGAGTGTGTCTGGGATGTGTAGATAGTACATAGTGTGTCTGGGGTGTGTAGATAGTACATAGTGAGTGTGCCTGGGATGTGTAGATAGTACATAGTGAGTGTGTCTGGGATGTGTAGATAGTACATAGTGAGTGTGTCTGGGATGTGTAGATAGTACATAGTGAGTGTGCCTGGGATGTGTAGATATTACATAGTGAGTGTGCCTGGGATGTGTAGATAGTACATAGTGAGTGTGTCTGGGATGTGTAGATAGTACATAGTGAATGTGTCTGGGATGTGTAGATAGTACATAGTGAGTGTGTCTGGGATGTGTAGATAGTACATAGTGAGTGTGTCTGGGATGTGTAGATAGTACATAGTGAGTGTGTATGTGGTGTGTAGATAGTACATAGTGAGTGTGCCTGGGATGTGTAGATAGAACATAGTGTGTCTGGGATGTGTAGATAGTACATAGTGAGTGTGTCTGGGATGTGTAGATAGTACATAGTGAGTGTGTCTGGGATGTGTAGATAGTACATAGTGAGTGTGCCTGGGATGTGTAGATAGTACATAGTGAGTGTGTCTGGGGTGTGTAGATAGTACATAGTGAGTGTTTCTGGGATGTGTAGATAGTACATAGTGAGTGTGTCTGGGATGTGTAGATAGTACATGGGATGTGTAGATAGTACATAGTGAGTGTGTCTGGGATGTGTAGATAGTACATAGTGAGTGTGCCTGGGATGTGTAGATAGTACATAGTGAGTGTGTCTGGGGTGTGTAGATAGTACATAGTGAGTGTGCCTGGGATGTGTAGATAGTACATAGTGAGTGTGTCAAGGATGTGTAGATAGTACATAGTGTGCCTGGGATGTGTAGATAGTACATAGTGTGTCTGGGGTGTGTAGATAGTACATAGTGAGTGTGCCTGGGATGTGTAGATAGTACATAGTGAGTGTGTCTGGGATGTGTAGATAGTACATAGTGAGTGTGTCTGGGATGTGTAGATAGTACATAGTGAGTGTGTATGTGGTGTGTAGATAGTACATAGTGAGTGTGCCTGGGATGTGTAGATAGTACATAGTGTGTCTGGGATGTGTAGATAGTACATTGTGAGTGTGCCTGGGATGTGTAGATAGTACATAGTGAATGTGTCTGGGATGTGTAAATAGTGCATAGTGAATGTGTCTGGGATGTGTAGATAGTACATGGTGAGTGTGTCTGGGATGTGTAGATAGTACATAGTGTGTCTGGGATGTGTAGATAGTACATAGTGTTTCTGGGATGTGTAGATAGTACATAGTGAGTGTGCCTGTTATGTGTAGATAGTACATGGTGAGTGTGTCTGGGATGTGTAGATAGTACATAGTGAGTGTGTCTTGGTTGTGTAGATAGTACATAGTGAGTGTGTCTGGGATGTGTAGATAGTACATAGTGAGTGTGCCTGGGTTGTGTAGATAGTACATAGTGAGTGTGTCTGGGATGTGTAGATAGTACATAGTGAGTGTGCCTGGGTTGTGTAGATAGTACATAGTGTGTCTGGGATGTGTAGATAGTACATAGTGAGTGTGCCTGGGATGTGTAGATAGTACATAGTGAGTGTGTCTGGGATGTGTAGATAGTACATAGTGAGTGTGTCTGGGATGTGTAGATAGTACATAGTGAGTGTGTCTGGGATGTGTAGATAGTACATAGTGAGTGTGTCTGGGATGTGTAGATAGTACATAGTGAGTGTGTCTGGGATGTGTAGATAGTACATAGTGTGTGTCTGGGATGTGTAGATAGTACATAGTGTGTCTGGGATGTGTAGATAGTACATAGTGAGTGTGTCTGGGATGTGTAGATAGTACATAGTGAGTGTGTCTGGGATGTGTAGATAGTACATAGTGAGTGTGCTGGGATGTGTAGATAGTACATAGTGAGTGTGTCTGGGATGTGTAGATAGTACATAGTGAGTGTGTCTGGGATGTGTAGATAGTACATAGTGAGTGTGTCTGGGATGTGTAGATAGTACATAGTGAGTGTGTCTGGGATGTGTAGATAGTACATAGTGAGTGTGTCTGGGGTGTGTAGATAGTACATAGTGAGTGTGTCTGGGATGTGTAGATAGTACATGGGATGTGTAGATAGTACATAGTGAGTGTGGGATGTGTAGATAGTACATAGTGAGTGTGTCTGGGGTGTGTAGATAGTACATAGTGAGTGTGTCTGGGGTGTGTAGATAGTACATAGTGAGTGTGTCTGGGGTGTGTAGATAGTACATAGTGAGTGTGTCTGGGATGTGTAGATAGTACATAGTGAGTGTGCATGGGATGTGTAGATAGTACATAGTGAGTGTGCATGGGATGTGTAGATAGTACATAGTGAGTGTGCATGGGATGTGTAGATAGTACATAGTGAGTGTGCCTGGGATGTGTAGATAGTACATAGTGAGTGTGCCTGGGATGTGTAGATAGTACATAGTGAGTGTGTCTGGGATGTGTAGATAGTACATAGTGAGTGTGTCTGGGATGTGTAGATAGTACATAGTGAGTGTGTCTGGGGTGTGTAGATAGTACATAGTGAGTGTGCCTGGGATGTGTAGATAGTACATAGTGAGTGTGTCTGGGATGTGTAGATAGTACATAGTGAGTGTGCCTGGGATGTGTAGATAGTACATAGTGAGTGTGTCTGGGGTGTGTAGATAGTACATAGTGAGTGTGCCTGGGATGTGTAGATAGTACATAGTGAGTGTGTCAAGGATGTGTAGATAGTACATAGTGTGCCTGGGATGTGTAGATAGTACATAGTGTGCCTGGGATGTGTAGATAGTACATAGTGTGTCTGGGATGTGTAGATAGTACATAGTTAGTGTGTCTGGGTTGTGGAGATAGTACATAGTGAGTGTGCCTGGGATGTGTAGATAGTACATAGTTAGTGCGTCTGGGTTGTGTAGATAGTACATAGTGTGTCTGGGATGTGTAGATAGTACATAGTTAGTGCGTCTGGGTTGTGTAGATAGTACATAGTGAGTGTGTCTGGGATGTGTAGATAGTACATAGTGTGCCTGGGATGTGTAGATAGTACATAGTGTGCCTGGGATGTGTAGATAGTACATAGTGTGTCTGGGATGTGTAGATAGTACATAGTGTGCCTGGGATGTGTAGATAGTACATAATGTGCCTGGGATGTGTAGATTACATTTTATAACTATTAAATTTTCACCAAAATACAGTAAATGTTTGAAAAGTTTGTGGAAGTCGTGATAGCTCACAGTGGTAGCGTGTTCGCTTTGGTGTGCGCCCAGCTGTAGCCGTTACGAGTGTGTGCCCTTAGGCAAGCAAGGCACATAAATTACACGCGCCTCTTCACTCTCACGCATGGTGATGGATTCCATCAGGAATGAGGTCTCGAGAGCAATTAAACTAATGTACGAATTTGTTTCGCAATCGAGCAAAAATAAATATGTATTAACGAAGTGTTTAAAATACTGCTCCGGGAAGAAATACAAAAATCCACATTTTTA
Organism: Archivesica marissinica; assembly: GCA_014843695.1. Lineage (NCBI taxonomy): Eukaryota > Metazoa > Mollusca > Bivalvia > Venerida > Vesicomyidae > Archivesica > Archivesica marissinica. The sequence goes on along the minus strand of CM026398.1, from coordinate 1,009,852 downwards.
AAATAAAGTTTAGGTTCTCCATTGAGTTTGAAAATACAAGATTATTTGACCCTTTATCTTGAAGATGGGAACTCGGTACATGCAACATGTCACCTCCTTGCGGTGAACCATAGTGTAGCTCTCACTATATCAATTTATTTAAAGTCACCATCGTGTGTGTTTTACATTTATTTATCGTCGCTACCGGTTGCCCATATGAGCGACGCCTACTGAAGAGATTAGTAATTTTAGACTTTGGAGGATAGTGCAATGATACAGACAGAGACCCATTACAGAGTCTCCTCTGGTTCTTTTACGTGCACGGTGTAAAGCACCGACACGAGACCTCGGAAGTCACCATCGCATAATACACAGTGCTCATATTGGCCCTTTTATAATGACCTATATATTCCCCTTAATACTTTCATCTCCCTGTGGATACTCTACTCCTGTTGTCTAACAAGTGACAATGGAAATCTATTGCAAGTATAAAATTAACATTTACCTGGAAATCTCGTTCTCTCAACAAATCTTTGGAAAATCTTGTGAGGAAAGCAGCACATACATACAGATGGAAGTCAGCAAACCCATTTGGCTCACACTGAAAAATGATTACAATTAATGACAATGAGTCATATGAACTCTTTGCATGCTGGGTAAAATAAAGGCTATAAATAGTTCATCAAATAATGGTAGCAGAAGACAATTTATTAATGTGTTTTTCTTATTTGTAACAGAAATATGGTAATATATCATGGAATGTTGTTAGAAATGTGTCGCTACGAAACAATTCTAATGAAATTGCATGATGTATTTGACTGCTATTTTCATCTCTAGCAAAAGAGTTAAAAACCAATAAATGTAACAAACAAAGTAATCGATTTACATTGTCGTACCTAGCCAGGGAACAGGCGTCCATATATTTACATTGTCGTACCTAGCTTGGGAACAGGCGTCCATATATTTACATTGTCGTACCTAGCCTGGGAACAGGTGTCCATATATTTACATTGTCATACCTAGCCTGGGAACAGGTGTCCATATATTTACATTGTCGTACCTAGTCTGGGAACAGGCATCCATATATTTACATTGTCGTACCTAGCCTGGGAACAGGCGTCCATATATTTACATTGTCGTACCTAGCCTGGGAACAGGCATCCATATTTACATTGTCGTACCTAGCCTGGGAACAGGCGTCCATATATTTACATTGTCCTACCTAGCCTGGGAACAGGTGTCCATATATTTACATTGTCATACCTAGCCTGGGAACAGGTGTCCATATTTACATTGTCGTACCTAGCCTGGGAACAGGTGTCCATATATTTACATTGTCGTACCTAGCCTGGGAACAGGCGTCCATATATTTACATTGTCGTACCTAGCCTGGGAACAGGCGTCCATATATTTACATTGTCGTACCTAGCCTGGAAACAGGCATCCATATATTTACATTGTCGTACCTAGCCTGGGAACAGGCGTCCATATATTTACATTGTCGTACCTAGCCTGGGAACAGGCATCCATATTTACATTGTCGTACCTAGCCTGGGAACAGGCGTCCATATATTTACATTGTCATACCTAGCCTGGGAACAGGTGTCCATATTTACATTGTCGTACCTAGCCTGGGAACAGGTGTCCATATATTTACATTGTCGTACCTAGCCTGGGAACAGGCGTCCATATATTTACATTGTCGTACCTAGCCTGGGAACAGGCGTCCATATATTTACATTGTCGTACCTAGCCTGGAAACAGGCGTCCATATATTTACATTGTCGTACCTAGCCTGGGAACAGGTGTCCATATATTTACATTGTCTTACCTAGCCTGGGAACAGGCGTCCATATATTTACATTGTCGTACCTAGCCTGGGAACAGGCGTCCATATATTTACATTGTCGTACCTAGCCTGGGAACAGGCGTCCATATATTTACATTGTCGTACCTAGCCTGGGAACAGGCGTCCATATATTTACATTGTCGTACCTAGCCTGGGAACAGGTAGTGTCTCTTCATGGTAGTCTGGGAACAGGCGTCCATATATTTTGCCTGGTCAGTCAAATAAATATATTTTAACACCGAGACTATTAATTGGGCCGTATTGTGTTTCTGATCACATCAACGCCTTGGGAAACTTGGGGGATTTCCCGTGAAATTATTAATCCTATTAATAAGCCTAGTAGCACGTGACTTAATTAATGACGTACTTGAATCGAAAGCGAGGTACTGCAATGTTGATAAAACTTTAGAATTGGCCGCCATTGTTTACGGGCCAACGGAACGATAAATAGTTTTAAAAAGTACAATGTGCATCTGATTTTACATATTTACTCAATATTTAAGTCGTTCAATTACGCCGAATCGATCCATTACCATCTAAATATAATAGTTAAAATCCGTCATCTCGTCGATATAACACAGAAACAGGGCATTATATGTAAATGAGTCTACGGGAGCATTCGTGTATAATCGTGCCTGTTCGGCGATTTCCGATAGAATTCCGTTTCTATATTCTATCTTGTAGAGAAGAGTTGTTGTTCTTCGAATCTACACCCTCAAAAAGGTGTGTGTAAGTAGATGGCGCAACGATCGGAAATCCAGTTTCCCCAAGCTGTCATTTGGCTAGAAGTTAAAAAGTGACAAATCGACAGACTGGAACCCAGGCTATGTCGTATGCACACATGTGAATATGTTATAAGGACAAATAAATACAACTGTAGTTTTTCATCTTTAGTATTTTACAAACATTTACAGACAAAAACTTACCAAAAATGTATCCCATAGTCGTACACTACACCTGAGTGGAATCTCCCTCATCAGTAGATTGTTCATCCATCTGAATGCAAACTGTAGGTACTCTACACTCTGCTCATCTAGGTGGGTGTGTAACTGTGCTGTAATATAAACATGGTGTGTAACTGTGCTGTAATATAAACATGGTGTGTAACTGTGCTGTAATATAAACATGGTGTGTAACTGTGCTGTAATATAAACATGGTGTGTAACTGTGCTGTAATATAAACATGGTGTGTAACTGTGCTGTAATCATAAACATGGTGTGTAACTGTGCTGCAATATAAACATGGTGTGTAACTGTGCTGTAATATAAACATGGTGTGTAACTGTGCTGTAATCATAAACATGGTGTGTAACTGTGCTGTAATCATAATCATGGTGTGTAACTGTGCTGTAATATAAACATGGTGTGTAACTGTGCTGCAATATAAACATGGTGTGTAACTGTGCTGTAATATAAACATGGTGTGTAACTGTGCTGTAATATAAACATGGTGTGTAACTGTGCTGTAATATAAACATGGTGTGTAACTGTGCTGTAATATAAACATGGTGTGTAACTGTGCTGTAATCATAAACATGGTGTGTAACTGTGCTGTAATCATAAACATGGTGTGTAACTGTGCTGTAATATAAACATGGTGTGTAACTGTGCTGTAATATAAACATGGTGTGTAACTGTGCTGCAATCATAAACATGGTGTGAAACTGTGCTGTAATACAAACATGGGTGTATAACTGTAATAATAAACATGGGTGTGTAACTGTAATCATAAACATGGGTGTGTAACTGTAACCATAAACATGGGTGTGTAACTATAACCATAAACATGGGTGTGTAACTGTAACCATAAACATGGGTGTGTAACTGTATTCATAAACATGGGTGTGTAACTGTAACCATAAACATGGGTGTGTAACTGTAACCATAAACATGGGTGTGTAACTGTAACCATAAACATGGGTGTGTAACTGTAACCATAAACATGGGTGTGTAACTGTATTCATAAACATGGGTGTGTAACTGTAATCATAAACATGGATGTGTAACTGTAACCATAAACATGGGTGTGTAACTGTATTCATAAACATGGGTGTGTAACTGTAACCATAAACATGGGTGTGTAACTGTAATCATAAACATGGGTGTGTAACTGTATTCATAAACATGGGTGTGTAACTGTAATCATAAACATGGGTGTGTAACTGTATTCATAAACATGGGTGTGTAACTGTAACCATAAACATGGGTGTGTAACTGTAATCATAAACATGGGTGTGTAACTGTAACCATAAACATGGGTGTGTAACTGTATTCATAAACATGGGTGTGTAACTGTAACCATAAACATGGGTGTGTAACTGTAACCATAAACATGGGTGTGTAACTGTAACCATAAACATGGGTGTGTAACTGTATTCATAAACATGGGTGTGTAACTGTAATCATAAACATGGATGTGTAACTGTAACCATAAACATGGGTGTGTAACTGTATTCATAAACATGGGTGTGTAACTGTAACCATACACATGGGTGTGTAACTGTAATCATAAACATGGGTGTGTAACTGTATTCATAAACATGGGTGTGTAACTGTAATCATAAACATGGGTGTGTAACTGTATTCATAAACATGGGTGTGTAACTGTAACCATAAACATGGGTGTGTAACTGTAATCATAAACATGGGTGTGTAACTGTAACCATAAACATGGGTGTGTAACTGTATTCATAAACATGGGTGTGTAACTGTAACCATAAACATGGGTGTGTAACTGTAACCATAAACATGGGTGTGTAACTGTATTCATAAACATGGGTGTGTAACTGTAACCATAAACATGGGTGTGTAACTGTAATCATAAACACGGGTGTGTAACTGTAACCATAAACATGGGTGTGTAACTATAACCATAAACATGGGTGTGTAACTGTAACCATAAACATGGGTGTGTAACTGTAACCATAAACACGGGTGTGTAACTGTAATCATAAACACGGGTGTGTAACTGTAACCATAAACACGGGTGTGTAACTGTAACCATAAACATGGGTGTGTAACTGTAACCATAAACATGGGTGTGTAACTGTAACCATAAACATGGGTGTGTAACTGTATTCATAAACATGGGTGTGTAACTGTATTCATAAACATGGGTGTGTAACTATAACCATAAACATGGGTGTGTAACTGTATTCATAAACATGGGTGTGTAACTGTAACCATAAACATGGGTGTGTAACTGTATCCATAAACATGGGTGTGTAACTGTAATCATAAACATGGGTGTGTAACTGTAATCATAAACATGGGTGTGTAACTGTATTCATAAACATGGGTGTGTAACTGTAATCATACACATGGGTGTGTAACCATAAACATGGGTGTGTAACTGTAATCATAAACATGGGTGTGTAACTGTATTCATAAACATGGGTGTGTAACTGTATTCATAAACATGGATGTGTAACTGTATTCATAAACATGGATGTGTAACTGTATTCATAAACATGGGTGTGTAACTGTATTCATAAACATGGGTGTGTAACTATAACCATAAACATGGGTGTGTAACTGTAATCATAAACATGGGTGTGTAACTATAACCATAAACATGGGTGTGTAACTATAACCATAAACATGGGTGTGTAACTGTATTCATAAACATGGGTGTGTAACTGTAACCATAAACATGGGTGTGTAACTGTAACCATAAACATGGGTGTGTAACTGTAACCATAAACATGGGTGTGTAACTGTAACCATAAACATGGGTGTGTAACTGTATTCATAAACATGGGTGTGTAACTGTAACCATAAACATGGGTGTGTAACTGTAACCATAAACATGGGTGTGTAACTGTAACCATAAACATGGGTGTGTAACTGTAACCATAAACATGGGTGTGTAACTGTAACCATAAACATGGGTGTGTAACTGTAACCATAAACATGGGTGTGTAACTGTAACCATAAACACGGGTGTGTAACTATAAACACTGGTGTGTAACTGTAACCATAAACACGGGTGTGTAACTGTAACCATAAACATGGGTGTGTAACTGTAACCATAAACATGGGTGTGTAACTGTAACCATAAACATGGGTGTGTAACTGTAACCATAAACATGGGTGTGTAACTGTAACCATAAACATGGGTGTGTAACTGTAATCATAAACATGGGTGTGTAACTGTAACCATAAACATGGGTGTGTAACTGTAACCATAAACATGGGTGTGTAACTGTAACCATAAACATGGGTGTGTAACTGTATCCATAAACATGGGTGTGTAACTGTATTCATAAACATGGGTGTGTAACTGTAACCATAAACATGGGTGTGTAACTGTAACCATAAACATGGGTGTGTAACTGTAACCATAAACACGGGTGTGTAACTGTGTATATAAACATACAATCAATTCTTTTAACAAGCTCCCTGAGAGCGTTCACTTTCGTCTGAATGCCGGGTTGAGCAAATGTGTAGTTATCTTGAATTCCGTCCAGCAGTTTCGATGTGCACCAAAATGTATCAGCTTCTATCAGATTCAGTGTTTCCTCGGGTAACTCTGTCAGGTTTATATTCTCCACTTCTATATCTGAAATAAGAAAGTTGTGTTCGTTCGTTTCTTGCTTCCATAAACAGCATATTGTTAGCATAGAGCCAATCCCAGTATATCAAAACCCAGGGACAAATACATTTATTTTATGCTAATTGATGAAATACAGTGTTCTATCAGTGAGATATAATCCATATCACTCACTGCATATCACTCACTGTATTTTGCCGGACTACTTTTTTTTATTATCTCCCTTTCCAATACACTATTCTTCACAGTGTCACACGTGTCATTTAATTTTCACCGTTTACCTGGCTTCAATGACACTATTTACCTGTATTATTGTTTTTGTTATGAAACAAATCAAAAGTGAAATACAACTGAAAATGTCTCGAATTTTGTCACTGCAAATTGTAACAATAAATCCAAATTAAATTAAGGCCTGCTCTGGCTCTTAATTTTTTTGTAGCCAAATCGCCATTTTCCCCAGAGTATTTATAGTATATTAATTTATTATATCTATCTTGCAATTGCACCACCTAAGTGCTGTATGCCCATAAACTACAACTGAGGTAAGGGTTACATACTGCTTTCCTTTGAGATATTCAAATTAACATACACAATTAACGACAACAAAAACAAAACAAAAGTTGCCGACACACTTACGTCTAACCACAGGCACCATACACCAAAAATATTGTGCGTCTAACAGTCGTGTAAAGCTTTTCAATTTGGTAGCATAATTTTCGTCTACAAAGGATTTGGGCAACAATGTAATGCCGCCCTGCTCAATATAATAAGCATTCATAGTGTGTCCCGTGTTTGCACACTAATCAAACATTACGCTCCATTAAATAAACAAACAACACGCTTGTATGATTCTCCAGTCCGAGATATTAGTCACGCACGACACGATTTCACCTTGACCCGAGTAATTTTCCAAAAATAGTCTCGGGGGAATTTCCAATTTTCGGATATTTTACAGATTTTCGCCGTTTTTATCATTTTCGCCAAACAGTTTTTATTAGCCAATTTTGCAATATTGTAGCCATTAAACTGAGTTTTTATTAGCCAATTTTGCAATATTGTAGCCATTGGCGAGGCTGGCGATTGTTCATGTATTTTTCCTCGATTCAACTTTAAATTCAAGATGGCGGCAGATTTGTGTTTCTTTCGACTAACGACGTATAGTCGTTAATGTATTCATCCGCGCAAAAAGACGGCGGCCAGCTATTTTAATTTCTTCATTTTGTGTTTGTTTTTCAACAATTATCATAAAATAAAAAGAAAATTTGTTTGTTTCGAGTGAATATGGAATATATCTCACCTCGAAGTGAGAATTTGAAATGTTCTCACTTCTCATATTCACTCGAAACAAACAAATATCCTCTATTTATTTGTATTTGTTTGGGATACGTTTGTTTATCAGAGCAGTATTTCAGGCACAACTGGGTACCCAGGTAGAACCACTGAGTTTCCTCAAGCCAGCTGAACAGATTCTTCACATGAAAGAATTTCACACCCCCGGTGGAATTCGAAGTCATGTGAAATCAATGATAACCACTTGGCCATAGAGCCGCACACGGAGCCGGTCCTCATAGTTCTTTAATGTGAGGCCAGTTCCTTAAATGTGGGACCAATCCCTACAAGTTCAGTAAATCTGTGTTCCTGGTATCACTTACCATTATCTATAAACTCTGACAGGAAGACCACAAAGAATGGGGTCACTAGGTCATTGATGCCTTGAACATATCCACTGGCAGGATGACGTATGGCCCAGATATACAATATACGTTCAAATATCTGCAAAATACATGCATTATAAATGTCAGTGAGTGTGTCACGGTCACTTAGCAATGATAGAGATGGAACAATAACCATGTATACAGAGTTCCCACTGTCGCTCACAAATGGCAAAGAATATTTAGCGCCATTTTTTTTGGTGCACAAATCAAGTACATAGCTTCAAATATTTATTTGTGAACTATATGGCTCTTAGTCGGCTCCAAGTTTTTCTAATTGGCTCCAGTTTTTTTCAATTGGCGACAGAAGTGGCGCAGACATAAAATCAGACAGAGGGACTCCTGTGTATACAACCATAGGGTTGTTTCTAGAGCAGAATGATGGTGCACCCAGTACTGCCCCTTTTTAGCCCCGCCTATTGCACTTAATGTCCACCCTTTTGCCCTTTATATTAAATTTTTATTTTTGTAAGCATCAACGGGTGTGCCTTCGGGTGGGCGGGCAGACCGTTATACACTTGAAAATTGTCCGCCCATTAACCTGATATGTATGGCCCTACTGCCTCTTTGATCAAGCCACAGGCACAAGACATAATAATTGTTTGTGCCCTATGGTCTTATAGTAGTAATAATTTTGAATATTACCACAAAACCAACACAAACAATATAAGACCATAGGGCACAAACAATTATAAGACCATAGGGCACAAACAATTATAAGACCATAGGGCACAAACAATTATAAGACCATAGGGCACAAACAATTATAAGACCATAGGGCACAAACAATTATAAGACCATAGGGCACAAACAATTATAAGACATAGGGCACAAACAATTATAAGACCATAGGGCACAAACAATTATAAGACCATAGGGCACAAACAATTATAAGACCATAGGGCACAAACAATTATAAGACATAGGGCACAAACAATTATAAGACCATAGGGCACAAACAATTATTGTGTCTTGTGCCTGCGGATCAAGCATAATTAGTTGTCACTTGCCATAAGTTAGCACAATTTTCTAGGGGACAAAATACCTACACCTACCCTCTTCGCTGCTCAAAAAAGCACCAGCCCCTTGTCTGACCCACAACCATGCTCTCTTTTCCATTGTGCATAAACTCTACAACCCAGTTACAATCAATTACCTTTACTGCGAAACGGATATACAGTCAAACCTGTCTTAAGCAGCCAGCCAAGGAAATTACAGAAAGTGGCTGCTTAGCACACATGGCTGTTAATAGAGGTAAAATGTATAATAAAACAACATATTGGAAATCTGGAAACTGGCTGCTTAATACAGGTTGGCTGCATAATAGAGGTGACAACTAACACAGGTTTGACTGTACAATGAAAACGAAACAACTGAAAGACACAATCAGTTTCAATTGATTTTTGTGTTATGTTGTATCACCTTTTCATAGTGAAGATGATTTGTTGTATCAGGTTGCATAGGGTGGATCTTGAAATTGCACATAGAAGGATTATCATGGTGAATATTGTTTGGTTAATTGATATTAACTCTTTGCATGCTGGGTAAAATGAAGGCTATAAATAGTTCAAATAACTGAAGCAGACGACAATTCATTAATGTGTTTTTCTGATTTCTAACTGAAGACTCTCCAAATATGTCGTGGAAATTCATTAGAATTGTGTTGTTACACCATAAGTCATTATTGTAATTAAATTACATGACTTGTTTGACTGTTGTTTTCACAGCTAGCGTGTAATGACCTAAGAGTAATGGGATCCATGTCTGCAGGGTTCCCGCTGTCGGTCGCCAATGGCGCCAAAAAACAAATATTGGCGCTACATTTTGAGAACTGGCGAAAATATTTGGCGCTATTTTATTCTTCTTTGGCACATGATTTGTCAAATACATGGCTTCAAATATTTATTTGTGAACTATATGGCTCTTAGTTGGCTCCAAGTTTTTTAAATTGGCTCCAGTGTTATTCAATTGGCGACAGAAGTGGCACAGACACATTCAGACAGAGCCCTGTGTCTGGCATGTAGTTTGTGGTGCTAGATACTGTAAGAGTGGTTATATAAGCGGAGAATTAAGTTTCTGTGCTATTAGCAGGTTTCTAACAGCGCTAAATGTTATTGTAACCAATAATAACAAAACCACTTGGGTCTTGTGTAGGATCAATGGCCCCTTTTTAAGACACGATCTATATCAAATTAATGAAATACCTAATGTTCTCCCTACTTGGGAAGTCAATCAATGTATTATATCATGACCAAAACCGAACTGATCCAGTTATAACTGCCTGGTCAGCATAATGTCAATCTATTGTGCAATTGCAACATGCAATGTGGCCTGGGTTCCATTCTGTCAATTTTTCACTTTTTAACTTCTAGCAAAATGACAGCCTGGGGAAACTGGATTTCCGATCGTAGCGCCATCTACTTACACCCACTTTTTTGAGGGTGTAGATTTGAAGAACGACAACTCTTCTCTACAAGATAATATCGCTAAATATAGAAACGGAATTCTATCGGAAATCGCCGAACAGGCACGATTATACACGATCATTTCCGAATATACACGAATGCTCCCGTAGACTCATTTACATTGCAAACATATAATGTCCCGTTTCTGTGTTATATCGACGAGATGGCAGATTTTAAATATTACATTTAGATGGTAATGGATCGATTTGGCGTAATTGAACTAAGGACGACTTAAATATTGAGTAAATATGTCAAATCAGACGCACATTGTACTTTTTAAAACTATATATCGTTCCGTTGACCGATAAACAATGGTGGCCAATTATAAAGTTTTATCAGCATTGCAGTGCCTCGCTTTCGATTCAAGTACGTCATTACTTAAGTCACGTGCTAATAGGCCTATTAATAGGATTAATAATTTCGCAGGAAACCCCCCAAGTTTCCCCAGGCGTTGATAGGTTCAGAAACTCAATACGGCCCAATTAATAGTCTCGGTGTTAAAATATATTTATTTGACTGACCAGGCAAAATATATCGCCACCTGTTCCCAGGCTACATGCAATGTTATACTTAGAAGATCAAATAAACTATTTTGTAACACATATTAGTTATATATAGTTATATATAGTTATATAGTTATATATAGTTATATAGTTATATAGTTATATAGTTATATAGTTATATATATAGTTATATAGTTATATAGTTATATAGTTATATAGTTATATATAGTTATAAGTTATATAGTTATATATATATAGTTATATAGTTATATATAGTTATATATTATATAGAAAAAAATATATAGTTATATATAGTTATATAGTTATATAGTTATATAGTTATATAGTTATATAGTTATATATAGTTATATAGTTATATAGTTATATATAGTTATATATAGTTATATAGTTATATAGTTATATAGTTATATAGTTATATAGTTATATAGTTATATAGTTATATAGTTATATAGTTATATAGTTATATAGTTATATATAGTTATATATAGTTATATAATTTATATAGTATATAGTTATATAGTTATATAGTTATATAGTTATATAGTTATATAGTTATATAGTTATATAGTAATATAGTTTATATAGTTATATAGTTATATAGTTATATATAGTTATATAGTTATATATAGTTATATAGTTATATAGTTATATAGTTATATAGTTATATATATAGTTATATAGTTATATAGTTATATATAGTTATATATAGTTATATAGTTATATAGTTATATAGTTATATAGTTATATAGTTATA
>CM026398.1:952423-997017 GCA_014843695.1 Archivesica marissinica | reverse complement strand
TAGTTATATAGTTATATAGTTATATAGTTATATAGTTATATATAGTTATATAGTTATATATAGTTATATAGTTATATAGTTATATATAGTTATATAGTTATATAGTTATATAGTTATATAGTTATATATAGTTATATAGTTATATATAGTTATATAGTTATATAGTTATATATAGTTATATAGTTATATAGTTATATAGTTATACGGAGAATCTATGTTATGATACATATAAGATCTTACACTTGTGATCTCATACAATATTTTATCCATGAGTTTTGGAATTTTGCTATTTAGCCTGCTACTAAGCTTCATAAAATACGGATCTGTAGTCCAGTGGTAATAAGCTGGACTGGTAATCCAGGGATCGCGGGTTCGATCCCCCGTCTGACCCTAATAAAATTTAGTCTTTCAGTTGGGACTTTAAACCGAGGTCTCGTGTAGGTGCTTTACACCGTGCACGTAAAAGAACCAGAGGAGACTCTGGAATGGGTCTCTGTCTGTATCATTGCACTATCCTCCAAAAATCTAAAATGACTAATCTCTTCAGGAGGCGTCGATCATATGGGCAACCGGTAGCGACGATACCCACTCATGTAAGATGTTTATTGATTTTTAATGACAAAGTTGCAAACTATGTGTCAAATGTGTAAAAAGCAAGCTGTCATGTCGCGACCAATCAGAATCCTTCCAGATGTTATTAAACATGTGTTAGATATATATAGGATTTTACATTTTACAATTTAGAGTATTGGTTCTTGGCTATATGTATATGTACAATGTACATTGCGTCCGCCTCCGTGGTCGAGTGGTTAAGGTCGCTGACTTGTATACCACTGTAACCTATCATCTCTGATGGTCACGGGTTCGAGCCCCGCTCAGACTGTGTCTCATATATATGAAAAAGTTGGCAGTTTCTTACGGAGGTTGGTGCACCAAGTACTGGTTAACCGCTGGAGCCTGCCCAGGAAAGGTGTTGTTAGGTAAACTGCCCGTCGCTCAAATACGAAACCGGTAGCGACGTTAAATAAACTTAAATAAAAAAATATAAAAATTTAACCGAATCATATCTTTTGAAGACTATAATTATTCTTGTTTAATCAACATAAATATTCATTTAGCATTTATATTAAATGGTGATTTCAATATTTCATGAAACAAGTTTTGGAATTTTTGAAAGTTCCAAAATGAGTTTCATTAAATGAAGTATGAAATCACCACAAGTGTTTAATCACTTTACCTTATATTTTAATCACTTTACCTTATATTTTAATCACTTTACCTTATATTTTAATCACTTTACCTTATATTTTAATCACTTTACCTTATATTTTAATCACTTTACCTTATATTCGGTTTTCATTTTGGTGCCAACTGTCAGGGCAAATTGTCATGACGTCACTATGCAAAGCAGCGTTATATTTTTGTTTTAAATAGAATTATAATTGCGTGAAGACTTCTTTTAAATCGTAGTTTGTCTTACCATTAACATAATGTATCAAATCAGAACTATGCATACATTAAAATTAAATTACAAATTATAAGGATTATTCTCTCAACCAATCAGAATCCTTTCAGGTGTTATATATAAGAAAATATGTAATGGTTCTTAGTACACATATTTTAAACTTTGCAGTCTTAACTAAAACTATTTTAGTACATAACTCTGTAATTTTAATGCATAACATCTTGTGACAGGTCGATCACAGTATTATAGTACAACATGACATTGCACATGTAACAAGGTATTCTCGACTCATAACCGTATTAGAAATGGTAAACCTATTTTTATAAATATGCAATCTTAGACATCTTAGAAGTATACATGCACCGGGTATTGTATTCACCCGGTCTACCCCCGACTGTCGCTGGCACAAATTCTTGTATGAGCGACAGTTGGAGATATGAAAACCAAACACACACTAAGATTACAGCAGCCCTCATGGACTAAAAACATCTAGTTATTATAATTGTGATAGACAAAACCATCACTTTTAGATGATGAGTATTTTAATCTTCTTAGAAAACTCAGTCGCCCAAATGCATTTATGCGGTGGCGACTTTAAATAAACTTAATAGTTAGTTCTGTATTACACTGAATACAAGCAAATTGATGGGATAAAATTAATTATCAAATTCCAGGGTTCATTCTAGGTCAGAATTTTTGGGAGAAGTGAGAAAGCGCGAGACTGCATCCTTAAATGGTGTTATTTAATACATTTCAACAAAACATGGTTAAAATACACAGTATGACCATTAATATTATGTTATATTTCAGGTCTTACGCCTGCATCAGCACCATTTCGAGCTATATCGCCGGCGGGCAGTTTACTTAACAACACCTTTCCTGGGCAGGCTCCAGCGATTAACCAGTACTTGGGTACACCAACCTCCGTAGTATGACCATTAAATACATTTGAATAGAAGGAGAGCTTTATAATGGGCCAGTGTATCTTACCGGTACTGGCCATAATTTTGTAAGAAAATTGTAAAAAAACACTTTTTTAAAGGAGTGGGGCCCCCAGAGGGCGAAGTCAGGTCCCTAGGGCGACTATTTTACCCAATGTCGCCCTCTAGAATGAGCCCTGCCATTAGAAGCAATAAATACACAGATTTATGATTTGGAAGAGCTGTTAATTTGCTTGTCCAAATATGCGTATATGCACATCTCATGAATATGTCAGATATTAGAATCATGTATACACAGCTCCGGGTGTCAGTGAAACTGAGCCATCAACTACATTATGGATTACTCAGTAATCATAGCAAAACTGTGATATCAAAAATATTTCATTCACTGTAAATATATTAAATAAAGTTTCAATTATTTGTACGTAATTATTAATAATATACATGCACAAGCGAAATTAAAACCACCAGAAATGGCCACGTTGAATCATGAACATGCCAATAAATCTGAAATATACAAAACTATACCAGGCCCTGAGGTTATAACACTTTTCCCTCCAATTTCAAACTCGGTCTCAAGCTTCTGATTGGTTCTGCTGAGTGTAAAACTCAGATTCAACCAATCAAATTACTTGATCTTGAGTTTGAGATCTGAGAATAGTTTTATAACCTCGGGCACTGAGCACTAAAATTACAGTGCGTGAATAGAACCACTCTTACAGAACATGAAATTGTGTAAAGTTTCATCCAAATCTATTTAAATGTTTCAGTAGTACAGGTCCATGTGTAAGGGGATGATATCTGCTTGAGTGCCACAGCTTTGTCTGGTCTTTGAATATTACATTCAGCGTCAGTTTATCACCATAAACTACAATAGTTTCATACATAGCTTTAAAGACATGATTGAGATGGGCGAGGGTATCTTACTGGACAATATTGTGTATGAAAATTGTAAAATAAGGGAGAAGTGGGGTCCCAAGGGGCAAGTCAGGATCCTATGGCAACTATTTTGCCCCAGTCACCCTCTAGCATGAGCCCTGGGGTGTATGCATATTTTAATAGTGTGAAAATCCAAGCATTACAGTTTATCCTATACAAAGTGAGACAATCCAAGCATTTCATTGTCTGTCAACATTACAGTTAATCCTATACAAAGTGAGACAATCCAAGCATTTCATTGTCTGTCAACATTACAGTTAATCCTATACAAAGTGAGACAATCCAAGCATTTCATTGTGCTTCAACATTACAGTTAATCCTATACAAAGTGAGACAATCCAAGCATTTCATTGTGCTTCAACATTACAGTTAATCCTATACAAAGTGAGACAATCCAAGCATTTCATTGTGCTTCAACATTACAGTTAATCCTATACAAAGTGAGACAATCCAAGCATTTCATTGTGCTTCAACATTACAGTTAATCCTATACAAAGAAGAAACAGCTTATGAAGAGACAATGTACTGCATGCTTTTTGTGAGATTTGAAAGCTCGGTCTGTAAGATAAGACTTGTAATGTACCTGTTATTTTGTTAACCCTCTCCCCAAGAAATAAAAACATGCAGCAAAATTTATAGAATTAAAGGGGAAGCAAACCCATTCCAGACAAATAAAATAATTGATCATCTTAAAGCGACATTATATCGCAAAATGAAAAAATAAATGCATTGCTACTACAAATTCTTCCGAATACATTCGAACACTAACATTGAATCAATAAACAGTGTTTTTGTGGTCTACAAACTTTCAAAAGTGAAAGTAGGATTTCATATAATTGTCATCCACATTCCTGAATTGACTACATCTGAAAACATGGTTCTGATTTCATTTAATTTTGATCTAAACATGAGCGGGTTAGTATATGATTTCAGGTTATAATGAAGTTGTAAAAGAGTGTGTACGTATACGTTATACATTGCATCTCTATTCCTATCCTTATTTTCGTTATACATCATACATCGATATAGAATAAGGATGGCAACAGGTACTCAAGTACTTGGAAGAACGTCAAGTATCAAACAGCTAAATGGGAGTCGAGTATTCGGGGGGGGGGGAAATGGCCAAAAAAATGTACGTATGCGTCATCAGACATAGATCATCGCCAATTCTTCGTTTCAAAATACAATAATTATCTTAATCCGGGACCATATCCGGGGCCATTGATCCACACACTGAACAATAAGTGTGAAAATAATACTTGTTTATGGGTACACAGTGTGACAGTACACAGTGTGACAGTACACAGTGTGACAGTACACAGTGTGACAGTACACAGTGTGACAGTACACAGTGTGACAGTATACAGTGTGACAGTACACAGTGTGACAGTACACAGTGTGACAGTACACAATGTGACAGTACACAGTGTGACAGTACACAGTGTGACAGTACACTGACAGTACACAATGTGACAGTACACAGTGTGACAGTACACAGTGTGACAGTACACTGACAGTACACAATGTGACAGTACACAGTGTGACAGTACACAGTGTGACAGTACACAGTTTGACAGTACACAGTGTGACAGTACACAGTGTGACAGTACACAGTGTGACAGTACACTGACAGTACACAATGTGACAGTACACAGTGTGACAGTACACAGTGTGACAGTACACTGACAGTACACAATGTGACAGTACACAGTGTGACAGTACACAGTGTGACAGTACACAGTGTGACAGTACACAGTGTGACAGTACACAGTTTGACAGTACACAGTGTGACAGTACACAGTGTGACAGTACACAGTGTGACAGTACACAGTTTGACAGTACACAGTGTGACAGTACACAGTGTGACAGTACACAGTGTGACAGTACACAGTGTGACAGTACACAGTGTGACAGTACACTGACAGTACACAGTGTGACAGTACACAGTGTGACAGTACACAGTGTGACAGTACACAGTGTGACAGTACACAGTGTGACAGTACACAGTGTGACAGTACACTGACAGTACACAGTGTGACAGTACACAGTGTGACAGTACACAGTGTGACAGTACACAGTGTGACAGTACACAGTGTGACAGTACACAGTGTGACAGTACACTGACAGTACACAGTGTGACAGTACACAGTGTGACAGTACACAGTGTGACAGTACACAATGTGACAGTACACAGTGTGACAGTACACAGTGTGACAGTACACTGGCAGTACACAATGTGACAGTACACAGTGTGACAGTACACAGTGTGACAGTACACTGACAGTACACAGTGTGACAGTACACAGTGTGACAGTACACAGTGTGACAGTACACTGACAGTACACAATGTGACAGTACACAGTGTGACAATACACAGTGTGACAGTACACAGTGTGACAGTACACAGTGTGACAGTACACAGTTTGACAGTACACAGTGTGACAGTACACAGTGTGACAGTACACAGTGTGACAGTACACAGTTTGACAGTACACAGTGTGACAGTACACAGTGTGACAGTACACAGTGTGACAGTACACAGTGTGACAGTACACAGTGTGACAGTACACTGACAGTACACAGTGTGACAGTACACAGTGTGACAGTACACAGTGTGACAGTACATAGTGTGACAGTACACAGTGTGACAGTACACAGTGTGACAGTACACAGTGTGACAGTACACAGTTTGACAGTACACAGTGTGACAGTACACAGTGTGACAGTACACAGTGTGACAGTACACAGTGTGACAGTACACAGTGTGACAGTACACTGACAGTACACAGTGTGACAGTACACAGTGTGACAGTACACAGTGTGACAGTACACAATGTGACAGTACACAGTGTGACAGTACACAGTGTGACAGTACACTGGCAGTACACAATGTGACAGTACACAGTGTGACAGTACACAGTGTGACAGTACACTGACAGTACACAATGTGACAGTACACAGTGTGACAGTACACAGTGTGACAGTACACTGACAGTACACAATGTGACAGTACACAGTGTGACAGTATACAGTGTGACAGTACACAGTTTGACAGTACACAGTGTGACAGTACACAGTGTGACAGTACACTGACAGTACACAATGTGACAGTACACAGTGTGACAGTACACAGTGTGACAGTACACAGTGTGACAGTACACAGTTTGACAGTACACAGTGTGACAGTACACAGTGTGACAGTACACAGTGTGACAGTACACAGTTTGACAGTACACAGTGTGACAGTACACAGTGTGACAGTACACAGTGTGACAGTACACAGTGTGACAGTACACAGTGTGACAGTACACAGTTTGACAGTACACAGTGTGACAGTACACAGTTTGACAGTACACAGTGTGACAGTACACAGTTTGACAGTACACAGTGTGACAGTACACAGTGTGACAGTACACAGTGTGACAGTACACAGTGTGACAGTACACAGTTTGACAGTACACAGTGTGACAGTACACAGTGTGACAGTACACAGTGTGACAGTACACAGTTTGACAGTACACAGTTTGACAGTACACAGTGTGACAGTACACAGTGTGACAGTACACAGTGTGACAGTACACAGTGTGACACAGTACACTGACAGTACACAATGTGACAGTACACTGACAGTACACAGTGTGACAGTACACCGACAGTACACAATGTGACAGTACACTGACAGTACACAGTGTGACAGTACACCGACAGTACACAATGTGACAGTACACAGTGTGACAGTACAGTTTGACAGTACACTGACAGTACACATTGTGACAGTACACAGTTTGACAGTACATTGACAGTACACAGTGTGACAGTACACTGACAGTACACAATGTGACAGTACACTGACAGTACACAGTGTGACAGTACACCGACAGTACACAGTGTGACAGTACATTGACAGTACACAGTGTGACAGTACACAGTGTGACAGTACACTGACAGTACACAGTGTGACAGAACACTGACAGTACACAGTGTAACAGTACACAGTGTGACAGAACACTGACAGTACACAGTGTAACAGTACACCGACAGTACACAGTGTGACAGTACACTGACAGTACACAGTGTAACAGAACACTGACAGTACACAGTGTAACAGTACACTGACAGTACACAGTGTGACAGTACACTGACAGTACACAGTGTGACAGTACACTGACAGTACCCAGTGTGACAGAACACTGACAGTACACAGTGTGACAGTGCACAGTTTAACAGTACACTGACAGTACACAGTTTGACAGTACACAGTGTGACAGTACACTGACAGTATACAGTGTGACAGTACACTGACAGTACACAGTGTGACAGTACACGGACAGTACACCGTGTGATAGTACACTGACAGTACACAGTGTGATAGTACACAGTGTGACAGTACACAGTGTGACAGTACATAGTTTGACAGTACACTGACAGTACAGTGTGACAGTACACTGACAGTACACAGTGTGACAGTACACTGACAGTACACAGTGTGACAGTACACTGACAGTACACATTGTGACAGTACACTGACAGTACATAGTGTGACAGTACACTGACAGTACACAGTGTGACAGTACACAGTATGACAGTACACAGTGTGACAATACACTGACAGTACACAGTGTGACAGTACACTGACAGTACACAGTTTGACAGTACACAGTTTGACAGTACACTGACAGTACACAGTTTGAGAGTACACATTGTGACAGTACACTGACAGTACACAGTTTGACAGTACACTGACAGTACACAGTGTGACAGTACACAGTTTGACAGTACACAGTATGACAGTACACTGACAGTACACAATTTGAAAGTACACAGTATGACAGTACACTGACAGTACACAGTGTGACAGTACACTGACAGTACACAGTGTTACAGTACACAGTTTGACAGTACACAGTGTGACAGTACACAGTTTGACGGTACACTGACAGTACACAGTTTGACAGTACACTGACAGTACACAGTGTGACAGTACACAGTGTGACAGTACACAGTTTGACAGTACACAGTATGACAGTACACTGACAGTACACAGTTTGACAGTACACAGTATGACAGTACACAGTTTGACAGTACACAGTATGACAGTACACTGGCAGTACACAGTTTGACAGTACACAGTTTGACAGTACACAGTATGACAGTACACTGACAGTACACAGTATGACAGTACACTGACAGTACACATTGTGACAGTACACTGGCAGTACACAGTATGACAGTACACTGACAGTACACAATTTGACAGTACACAGTATGACAGTACACTGGCAGTACACAGTTTGACAGTACACAGTTTGACAGTACACTGACAGTACAGATTGACAGTACATAGTTTGACAGTACACTGTTTGACAGTACATGTTGACAGTTCACAGTTTGACAGTACACAGTTTGACAGTACACTGTTTATATGTTTACTTTAATAATTATGTCGACTGTTTCATTTTCCGCAGATTTATCTTTATTGCAATACAATGATTTTATCACCTAATCAGATCAATTAGATTCAGATTTCATACACGCATCATCCAAAATATTAACCAAATATCTGAAAATAAATCACACATATGATTCCATTAATGCAATGTACATTGTTATGTTATATTTCGGGTTTTACGCCTGCATCAGCACCATTTTGGGCTATATCGCCGGCGGGCAGTTTACCTAGCAACACCTTTCCTGGGCAGGCTCCAGCGGTTAACCAGTACTTGGGTGCACCAACCTCCGTAAGAAACTGCCAACTTTTTCATATAAATGAGACACGGTCTGAGTGGGGCTCGAACCGGTGACCATCAGTGATGATAGGTTACAGTGGTATACAAGTCAGCGACCGTAACCACTCGACCACGGAGGCGGACGCAATGTACATTGTCATAGCCAAGAATCAAAATGTATCATAATTGCTACTCGTTGCCATCCTTAATAAATAAGGTAATTCATACAGTGCTACGCCACGTCGGGGCAGCATACTCACTTCTTGAATGCGTTTTTGTTGAAATAAATGAGCTAATGATGTCATTCTTGGAACATCCTTCAATATCTGCAAGAACATTACACTATAAGATGCCAGACAACAATATATTACATTGAATCTAAATCTGCCACTAAATTACAATAAACAAGGAAATCGAATAAGATATCATCATGGTGCTCATTTCCCGGTAAATCCAGATTAAATTTTATGCTGGCCTGGAGGTCATAACACTTTCCTCAGTCTCAGATGTTCTGATTGGCTTAAATCTTAGAATCAACCAATCCAGTAAGCAGCTGCCAGCCAAGGTGCCACACAATATAGGTCATTAGAAACATGATTCTAAACCTTGAAATGTGTGTAACTGACTTGATACAAATTGATTTTAGATCGATTGCGAAACAAGTTCTTTCAACTTATATTAATCACTCTCGAGACCTCATTCCTGATGGAATCCATCGCCATGAGGGAGAGAGAAGAGGCAATGTGGAATTTAAATGCCTTGCCTAAGGGTACAATCGTAACAGCTCCAGCAGGGCTTGAACTCCGGACCATTCACACCTGAAGCGAACGGGCATCCACTGCGCTATCACGACTTCCACTAATGTGTATAACGCTGCATCTCCTCAGGATCTATGATGTTTACTATTCAGCCAGGTGTTTTAGCTCCACTATCCGTTACAGTACGTTCCGTATATGCCTCATACATAAACCATTTACGAAAGCATTTATGCCTGATATATAATGATTTCCTGATTTACTATTGTGTAGCAGATATACAGGGTGAGTGTTCATCCTGAGACTATTGTCAACAATTGCACCTACAATAGTTTCAGGATT
Source organism: Archivesica marissinica (assembly GCA_014843695.1). Classification (NCBI taxonomy): domain Eukaryota; kingdom Metazoa; phylum Mollusca; class Bivalvia; order Venerida; family Vesicomyidae; genus Archivesica; species Archivesica marissinica. Next base: position 986,849 of record CM026398.1, on the reverse strand, counting down.
AACATTCAATGCATCTGTAGATTCTGATTACAAACAAATATTTGTTTCCCAAATTTGATCTGGAGATATTCTGATGAAGAGAAGCAACATTGTGAATGTTTATTTGTGAATATTTTAATAGTTAAACCAAGTTTGACCGCTACCAGGTATCAAAAACCTTGTCATATCAACAGCAGCCTGGAGAGGGCGATACAAGTCTGGAGAGATCAATACAAGTCTGGAGAGGTCAATACAAATCTGGAGAGGTCAATACAAATCTGGAAAGGTCAATACAAATCTGGAGAGGTCAATGAGGGCTTAGAGAGGGCAATACAAGTCTGGAGAGGTCAATACAAGTCTGGAGAGGTCAATTTAAGCCTGGTGAGGTCAATACAAGCATGTGGAGGTCAACACAAACTTAAATAGGTCAACACAAACCTGGATAGGTCAATGCATGAACGGAGAACTCAAAAGTTGGAAGAGTTCAATGCAAGCTATTAGATATCAACACAAGCTTGGAGAGGTCAACACAGGTCTAGAGGCCAACGCAACCTAGAGGTCAATGCAAACCAGGATACATCAACATAAGCCTGAAGTACTGCAGTATAAACAAGCCTGTGGAGGTCAACACAAGCCTGGAGAGGTCAATGCATGCATGGAGAACTCAAAAGCTGGAAGAGTTCAATGCAAGCCTAGAGAGGTCAACACAAGCCTGGAGAGGTCAATGCATGCATGGAGAACTCAAAAGCTGGAAGAGTTCAATGCAAGCCTAGAGAGGTCAACAAACCTTTGAGAGGTCAACACTAGTCTAAAGAGGACAATGCAAGCCTAGAGAGGTCAACACAAGCTTGGAGAGGTCAACACTAGTCTAAAGAGGTCAATGCAAGCCTAGAGAGGTCAACACAAGCTTGGAGAGGTCAACACTAGTCTAAAGAGGTCAATGCAAGCTTGGAGAGGTCAACACTAGTCTAAAGAGGTCAATGCAAGCCTAGAGAGTCAATACAAGTCTACAGCAGGACATTTGGCCAGCACAAGTCTGGTGAGATCAATGCAAGCCTGATGCGGTCAACACAAGATGAGAGAGGTCAATGCAAGTTTTGGAGAGAACAATACAAGTCTGGTTAGATCAATGCAAGCCTGGAATGGTCAATGCAAGCATATACAGATCAATGCAAGCATATAGAGGTCAATGCAAGCATATAGAGATCAATGCAAGCCTGTAGAGATCAATGCAAGCCTGTATAGTTCAATGCAAGTCTGTAGAGATCAATGCAAGACTGGAGAGATCAATGCAAGCCTGTAGAGATCAACGCAAGCCTGGAGAGAGCAATGCAAGCCTGTAGAGATCAATGCAAGCATGTAGAGATCAATACAAGCCAGGAGAGATCACTGCAAGCATGTAGAGATCAATGCAAGCCTGTAGAGATCAATGCAAGCCTGTAGAGATCAATGCAAGCATGTAGAGATCAATGCAAGCCTGTAGAGATAAATACAAGCCTGGAGAGATCAATGCAAGCATGTAGAGATCAATGAAAGCCTGTAGAGATCAATGCAAGCCTGGAGAGGTCAATGCAAGCCTGTAGAGATCAATGCAAGCCTGGAGAGATCAATGCAAGCCTGGAGAGATCAATGCAAGCCTGTAGAGATCAATCCAAGCCTGGAGAGATCAATGCAAGCTTAGAGATCAATGCAAGCATATAGAGATCAATGCAAGCATATAGAGATCACTGCAAGCATATAGAGATCAATGCAAGCCTGTAGAGTTCAATGCAAGCCTGTAGAGATCAATGCAAGCCTGTAGAGATCAATGCAAGCCTGGAGAGATCAATGCAAGCATGTAGAGATCAACGCAAGCCTGGAGAGAGCAATGCAAGCCTGTAGAGATCAATGCAAGCCTGTAGAGATCAATACAAGCCTGGAGAGATCACTGCAAGCATGTAGAGATCAATGCAAGCCTGTAGAGATCAATGCAAGCATGTAGAGATCAATGCAAGCATGTAGAGATCAATGCAAGCCTGGAGAGATCACTGCAAGCCTGTAGAGATCAATGCAAGCATGTAGAGATCAATGCAAGCCTGTAGAGATCACTGCAAGCCTGTAGAGATCAATGCAAGCATGTAGAGATCAATGCAAGCCTGGAGAGATCAATGCAAGCCTGGAGAGATCAATGCAAGCATGTAGAGGTCAATGCAAGCATGTAGAGATCACAGCAAGCCTGTAGAGATCAATGCAAGCATGTAGAGATCAATGCAAGCATGTAGAGATCAATACAAGCATGTAGAGATCAATGCAAGCCTGGATAGATCAATGCAAGCCTGGAGAGATGAATGCACGCATGTAGAGGTCAATGCAAGCATGTAGAGATCACTGCAAGCCTGTAGAGATCAATGCAAGCAAGTAGAGATCAATGCAAGCCTGTAGACATCAATGCAAGCCTGGAGAGATCAATGCAAGCCTGGAGAGATCAATGCAAGCATGTAGAGATCAATGCAAGCATGTAGAGGTCAATGCAAGCATGTAGAGTTCAATGCAAGCATGTAGAGATCAATGCAAGCCTGGAGAGGTCACTGCAAGCCTGTAGAGATCACTGCAAGCCTGTAGAGATCACTGCAAGCCTGTAGAGATCAATGCAAGCCTGTAGAGATCAATGCAGGCCTGGAGAGGTCAATGCAAGCCTGGAGAGGTCAATGCCAGCCTGGAGAGGTCAATGCAAGCCTGGAGAGATCAATGTAAGCCTGGAGAGATCAATGCAAGCATGTATAGATCAATGCAAGCCTGAAGAGATCAATGCAAGCCTGGAGAGGTCAATGCAAGCCTGGAGAGGTCAATGCAAGCCTGGAGAGGTCAATGCAAGCCTGGAGAGGTCAATGCAAGCCTGGAGAGGTCAATGCAAGCCTGGAGAGGTCAATGCAAGCCTGGAGAGGTCAATGCAAGCCTGGAGAGGTCAATGCAAGCCTGGAGAGATAAATGCAAGCATGTAGAGATCAATGCAAGCATGTAGAGATCAATGCAAGCATGTAGAGATCAATGCAAGCATGTATAGAACAATGCAAGCATGTAGATGTCAATGCAAGCCTGTAGAGATCAATGCAAGCCTGGAGAGGTCACTGCAAGCCTGTAGAGATCAATACAAGCCTGTAGAGATCAATGTAAGCCTGGAGAGATCAATGCAAGCCTGGAGAGATCAATGCAAGCCTGGAGAGGTCAATGCAAGCCTGGAGAGGTCAATGCAAGCCTGGAGAGATCAACATACGGCTAGCTATGGCAACACAAGCCTGGAGAGGTCAATGCAAGCCTGGAGAGGTCAATGCAAGCCTGGAGAGATCAATGCAAGCCTGGAGAGTTCAATGCAAGCATGGAGAGATCAATGCAAGCATGGAGAGGTCAATGCAAGCCTGGAGAGGTCAATGCAAGCCTGGAGAGGTCAATGCAAGCCTGTAGAGATCAACATATGGCTAGATATGGCAATACAAGCCTGGAGAGGTCAATGCAAGCCTGGAGAGGTCAATGCAAGCCTGGAGAGATCAATGCAAGCCTGGAGAGGTCAATGCAAGCATGGAGAGATCAATGCAAGCATGGAGAGGTCAATGCAAGCCTGGAGAGGTCAATGCAAGCCTGGAGAGATCAATGCAAGCATGGAGAGGTCAATGCAAGCATGGAGAGGTCAATGCAAGCCTGGAGAGGTCAATGCAAGCATGTAGAGATCAATGCAAACCTGGAGAGGTCACTGCAAGCCTGTAGAGATCAATGCAAGCCTGTAGAGATCAATGCAAGCCTATAGAGATCAATGCAAGCCTGGAGAGATCAATGCAAGCCTGGAGAGGTCAATGCAAGCCTGGAGAGGTCAATGCAAGCCTGAGAGATCAACATACGGCTAGCTATGGCAACACAAGCCTGGAGAGGTCAATGCAAGCCTGGAGAGGTCAATGCAAGCCTGGAGAGATCAATGCAAGCCTGGAGAGATCAATGCAAGCCTGGAGAGATCAATGCAAGCCTGGAGAGATTAATGCAAGGCTGGAGAGATCAATGCAAGACTGTAGAGGTCAATACAAGCATGTAGAGATCAATGCAAGCATGTAGAGATCAATGCAAGCCTGTAGAGATCAATGCAAGCATGTAGAGATCAATGCAAGCATGTAGAGAACAATGCAAGCATGTAGAGAACAATGCAAGCATGTAGAGAACAATGCAAGCATGTAGATGTCAATGCAAGCCTGTAGAGATCACTGCAAGCATGTAGAGATCAATGCAAGCCTGGAGAGATCAATGCAAGCCTGGAGAGGTCAATGCAAGCCTGGAGAGGTCAATGCAAGCCTGGAGAGATCAACATACGGCTAGCTATGGCAACACAAGCCTGGAGAGGTCAATGCAAGCCTGGAGAGGTCAATGCAAGCCTGGAGAGGTCAATGCAAGCCTGGAGAGATCAATGCAAGCCTGGAGAGGTCAATGCAAGCCTGGAGAGGTCAATGCAAGCCTGTAGAGGTCAACATATGGCTAGATATGGCAATACAAGCCTGGAGAGGTCAATGCAAGCCTGGAGAGATCAATGCAAGCCTGGAGAGGTCAATGCAAGCCTGGAGAGGTCAATGCAAGCCTGGAGAGGTCAATACAAGCATGTAGAGATCAATGCAAGCCTGTAGAGATCAACATATGGCTAGATATGGCAATGCAAGCCTGGAGAGATCAATGCAAGCCTGGAGAGGTCAATGCAAGCATGGAGAGATCAATGCAAGCCTGGAGAGGTCAATGCAAGCCTGTAGAGTTCAATGCAAGCCTGTAGAGATCAATGCAAGCCTGGAGAGATCAATGCAAGCATGTAGAGATCAATGCAATCATGTAGAGATCAATGCAAGCATGTAGAGAACAATGCAAGCATGTAGATGTCAATGCAAGCCTGTAGAGAACACTGCAAGCATGTAGAGATCAATGCAAGCCTGTAGAGATCAATGCAAGCCTGGAGAGGTCACTGCAAGCCTGTAGAGATCAATACAAGCCTGTAGAGATCAATGCAAGCCTGTAGAGATCAATGCAAGCCTCTAGAGATCAATGCAAGCATGTAGAGATCAATGCAAGCATGTAGAGAACAATGCAAGCATGTAGAGAACAATGCAAGCATGTAGATGTCAATGCAAGCCTGGAGAGATCAATGCAAGCCTAGAGAGGTCAATGCAAGCCTGGAGAGATCAATGCAAGCATGTAGAGATCAATGCAAGCATGTAGAGATCAATGCAATCATGTAGAGATCAATGCAAGCATGTAGAGATCAATGCAAGCCTGTAGAGATCAATACAAGCCTGTAGAGATCAATGCAAGCATGTAGAGAACAATGCAAGCATGTAGAGAACAATGCAAGCATGTAGAGAACAATGCAAGCATGTAGATGTCAATGCAAGCCTGGAGAGATCAATGCAAGCCTGGAGAGATCAATGCAAGCCTGGAGAGATCAATGCAAGCATGTAGAGATCAATGCAATCATGTAGAGATCAATGCAAGCATGTAGAGAACAATGCAAGCATGTAGATGTCAATGCAAGCCTGTAGAGAACACTGCAAGCATGTAGAGATCAATGCAAGCCTGTAGAGATCAATGCAAGCCTGGAGAGATCAATGCAAGCATGTAGATGTCAATGCAAGCCTGTAGAGAACACTGCAAGCATGTAGAGATCAATGCAAGCCTGTAGAGATCAATGCAAGCCTGGAGAGGTCAATGCAAGCCTGTAGAGATCAATGCAATACAAGCCTGGAGAGATCAATGCAAGCCTGGAGAGATCAATGCAAGCCTGTAGAGATCAATGCAAGCCTGTAGAGATCAATGCAAGCATGTAGAGATCAATGCAAGCATGTAGAGAACAATGCAAGCATGTAGAGAACAATGCAAGCATGTAGATGTCAATGCAAGCCTGGAGAGATCAATGCAAGCCTGGAGAGATCAATGCAAGCCTGGAGAGATCAATGCAAGCATGTAGAGATCAATGCAAGCATGTAGAGATCAATGCAAGCATGTAGAGAACAATGCAAGCATGTAGAGATCAATGCAAGCCTGTAGAGAACATGCAAGCATGAGATCAATGCAAGCATGTAGATGTCAATGCAAGCCTGGAGAGATCAATGCAAGCCTGGAGAGATCAATGCAAGCCTGGAGAGATCAATGCAAGCATGTAGAGATCAATGCAATCATGTAGAGATCAATGCAAGCATGTAGAGATCAATGCAAGCATGTAGATGTCAATGCAAGCCTGTAGAGATCAATGCAAGCATGTAGAGATCAATGCAAGCCTGTAGAGATCAATGCAAGCCTGTAGAGATCAATGCAAGCATGTAGAGATCAATGCAAGCATGTAGAGAACAATGCAAGCATGTAGATGTCAATGCAAGCCTGGAGAGATCAATGCAAGCCTGGAGAGATCAATGCAAGCCTGGAGAGATCAATGCAAGCATGTAGAGATCAATGCAATCATGTAGAGATCAATGCAAGCATGTAGAGAACAATGCAAGCATGTAGATGTCAATGCAAGCCTGTAGAGAACAATGCAAGCATGTAGAGATCAATGCAAGCCTGTAGAGATCAATGCAAGCCTGGAGAGGTCAATGCAAGCATGGAGAGATCAATGCAAGCCTGGAGAGATCAATGCAAGCCTGTAGAGATCAATGCAAGCATGTAGAGATCAATGCTAGAATGCAATGCAAGCCTGGAGAGATCAATGCAAGCCTGGAGAGATCAATGCAAGCATGGAGAGATCAATGCAAGCCTGGAGAGATCAATGCAAGCCTGTAGAGATCAATGCAAGCCTGTAGAGATCAATGCAAGCATGTAGAGATCAATGCAATCATGTAGAGATCAATGCAAGCATGTAGAGAACAATGCAAGCATGTAGATGTCAATGCAAGCCTGTAGAGAACACTGCAAGCATGTAGAGATCAATGCAAGCCTGTAGAGATCAATGCAAGCCTGGAGAGGTCAATGCAAGCATGGAGAGATCAATGCAAGCCTGGAGAGATCAATGCAAGCCTGTAGAGATCAATGCAAGCCTGTAGAGATCAATGCTAGATATGCAATGCAAGCCTGGAGAGATCAATGCAAGCCTGGAGAGGTCAATGCAAGCATGGAGAGATCAATGCAAGCCTGGAGAGGTCAATGCAAGCCTGTAGAGATCAATGCAAGCCTGTAGAGATCAATGCTAGATATGGCAATGCAAGCCTGGAGAGATCAATGCAAGCCTGGAGAGGTCAATGCAAGCATGGAGAGATCAATGCAAGCCTGGAGAGGTCAATGCAAGCCTGTAGAGATCAATGCAAGCCTGTAGAGATCAATGCAAGCCTGGAGAGATCAATGCAAGCATGTAGAGATCAATGCAATCATGTAGAGATCAATGCAAGCATGTAGAGAACAATGCAAGCATGTAGATGTCAATGCAAGCCTGTAGAGAACACTGCAAGCATGTAGAGATCAATGCAAGCCTGTAGAGATCAATGCAAGCCTGGAGAGGTCACTGCAAGCCTGTAGAGATCAATACAAGCCTGTAGAGATCAATGCAAGCCTGTAGAGATCAATGCAAGCCTCTAGAGATCAATGCAAGCATGTAGAGATCAATGCAAGCATGTAGAGACAATGCAAGCATGTAGAGAACAATGCAAGCATGTAGATGTCAATGCAAGCCTGGAGAGATCAATGCAAGCCTAGAGAGGTCAATGCAAGCCTGGAGAGATCAATGCAAGCATGTAGAGATCAATGCAATCATGTAGAGATCAATGCAAGCATGTAGAGATCAATGCAAGCCTGTAGAGACCAATGCAAGCCTGTAGAGATCAATGCAAGCATGTAGAGATCAATGCAAGCCTGGAGAGATCAATGCAAGCCTGGAGAGATCAATGCAAGCATGTAGAGATCAATGCAATCATGTAGAGATCAATGCAAGCATGTAGAGAACAATGCAAGCATGTAGATGTCAATGCAAGCCTGTAGAGAACACTGCAAGCATGTAGAGATCAATGCAAGCCTGTAGAGATCAATGCAAGCCTGGAGAGGTCAATGCAAGCCTGTAGAGATCAACATACGGCTAGATATGGCAATACAAGCCTGGAGAGGTCAATGCAAGCCTGGAGAGATCAATGCAAGCCTGGATAGATCAATGCAAGCCTGTAGAGATCAATGCAAGCCTGGAGAGATCAATACAAGCCTGTAGAGATCAATGCAAGCCTGGAGAGGTCAATGCAAGCCTGGAGAGGTCAATGCAAGCCTGGAGAGGTCAATGCAAGCCTGGAGAGATCAATGCAAGCCTGTAGAGGTCAATGCAAGCCTGGAGAGATCAATGCAAGCCTGGAGAGATCAATGCAAGCCTGGAGAGGTCAACTACTAGCTAGAACACAAGTGGAGAGGTCAATGCAAGCCTGGAGAGGTCAACATACGGCTAGCTATGGCAACACAAGCCTGGAGAGGTCAATGCAAGCCTGGAGAGGTCAACATACGGCTAGCTATGGCAACACAAGCCTGGAGAGGTCAATGCAAGCCTGGAGAGGTCAACATACGGCTAGCTATGGCAACACAAGCTTGGAGAGGTCAATGCAAGCCTGGAGAGGTCAACATACGGCTAGCTATGGCAACACAAGCCTGGAGAGGTCAATGCAAGCCTGGAGAGGTCAACATACGGCTAGCTATGGCAACAATCCTTGTGTTTATATTAAAGCATAGACATATATACTGATTATTAAGTTCTTTACTGTACATATATGACCAGATCAATTTGTAAAATCAATATCTCCAAATCCAAAAAGGGTCATGCAATAAAGAAAAATAATTCAAACAAAAAGGGACCGTTACCATCGGATAGACATGCATTTATATGACATAAAATGACATTTCACTTACTTTTTGGACTAATAATTGTTGAAAGATTGGAATTAATGGATTCATACGAGGTATGTCTATATGTATCTGTAAATATATACTACAATACAAGGCAAACAAAATAGTGATTGGGCATTCCATCAAAAATTGTTTGTTTCACTTAACCCATCTACCCAATTAAATTTCTGCTACTAAAATTTGTTTATGAGATACCCTGCCAATTTGTTGTTGTTTTTTTTACAAGATGCCGCAGATAGGACAGACTTTAGTTACTGAGGAAACCAGTTTGTAGTTACTAAATAATAAGCTTAATTAACACAAGCATCAGATAATCTGTTTATTTTTTCTTGGTAAAGCCGTTAATATGTATACCCCACCCACAATTATTTCGATTTATTTTTCTGGGCCGTGTTACGCCAAACAAACATTTTTTAAGGATGACCCTTAAATGATGACCCTTAAATTAACAAATTATCTTTACTGTGAAAAGTTGAAACAATAAGTTGATACGGAACACATAAACCATTGTTTCAGCATATCTCCATGTTTCATTGCATCCACTATTCACAGTAAACAGGATTTGTTGTATCGGGTTGAAACTTGCTCGTGGAATTACACTGTTTTTGGTGTCTATAGATGATAACTATATAGATAGTTTTATTCTGGTAAAAATAGAATATATGTCATAAAACAAATACAAAATCAATACCAAAATAGTACATGTGAGCATTAACTTGCAGAGTAGATGACATATAATCAATGTCAACATAGTACATGTGAGCATTAACTTGCAGAGTAGATGACATATAATCAATGTCAACATAGTACATGTGAGCATTAACTTGCAGAGTAGATGACATATAATCAATATCAACATAGTACATGTGAGCATTAACTTGCAGAGTAGATGACATATAATCAATGTCAACATAGTACATGTGAGCATTAACTTGCAGAGTAGATGACATATAATCAATGTCAACATAGTACATGTGAGCATTAACTTGCAGAGTAGATGACATATAATCAATGTCAACATAGTACATGTGAGCATTAACTTGCAGAGTAGATGACATATAATCAATGTCAACATAGTACATGTGAGCATTAACTTGCAGAGTAGATGACATATAATCAATACCAACATAGTACATGTGAGCATTAACTTGCAGAGTAGATGACATATAATCAATTCCAAGGGATAACACAAAAAGAGAGCAACAAAGCTCTCTTATTTCCATTGTAGTCCTTGAAATATAATTATGACTATCTTACAATATCAATTCTCTTTTTCTTTTATGCTTTCCAATGATTATCTTTTAATATTTTTTTACTTTCTATTCACCACGAATTGCGTTAATATGAATGTTACCAACGACAAATTGTTCAGGGTCCTGATTCTGCAGGTAGTATCTGTATGCTGTCAATATTGAACACAACAAACAAAATGATTATATCAACAACTAATATTTTATACCAAATTGTTTATGATTGGGAGAAAATAGCTGAAATAGAAATGTACATGGGAACATGGAGTAATACAAATCAAATTAATCTCATTTGTCACTCTTTCAAAATATGAAAGATGGAATTATCTTTCAGTGAGAAGTTCCAGGGTTCATTCTAGGTCAGAATTTTTGGGAGAAGTGAGAAAGGACGTGATCGCTTCCTTTAATGGTGTTCTTTAATATACTTCTGCAAAATAGGGTTAAAATGCGCAGTACAAGATTTGAATACGAGTGCTTTATAATGGGCCAGTGTGCACACGCTTTGTTAATATGGTACTTTATCTTTGCATGTTGATATACTTTTAAATCGCTGTATCATTAACTGTACTGATCACATAAATGTCATGTAAAATTGCCAAAATACTAGACACAATTTTGTTTGAAAATCATAAAAACCAAATTTTTATTTTTTTTTTTGTAGGGAGAAGTGGGGCCCCAGAGGGCGAAGTCAGGGTCCCCAGGGCGACAATTTCGCCGACATCACCCTCTAAACTGATCCTTGGAGAACACTATCATTCATTGGAAAGCATAATTGAAATGTCCATGTTTGCATTTTAGACATCAAGTGTGTGCACACGCTTTGTTAATCTTTGCATGTTGATATACTTTTAAAACGCTGTATCATTAATTGTACTGATCACATAAATGTCATGTAAAATCTCTTAATTTAAACACAATATGTACATGTACAATAATTCTCAAATATTGCAACATCCATCAAGAACACTACAATTAAGCTTAAAACAATGTGAAGACAATGTTCTGAATATTTGTGTGTGTGTTTTACGTTTATTTATCGTCGCTGCCAGTTGCCCATATGAGCGACGCCTCCTGAAGAGATTAGTCATTTTAGATTTTTGGAGGATAGTGCATGATACAGACAGAGACCCATTCCAGAGTCTTCTCTGGTTCTTTTACATGCACAGTGAAAAGCACCGACACGAGACCTTGGTTTAGAGTCCCATCTGAAAGACTGTTAATTTTATTAGGGTCAGACGGGGGATCGAACCTGCGATCCCTGGATTACCAGTCCAGCATGTTATCACTGGACTGAATATTTGTTGCAGTCATGACCTCTTTCTTAAACAGTCATCAGAATGCGTGCCACCAATGAAACACATGTTTATATTCCATTTCATATAATATGATTGAACTGCAGCCAATGAAACACAGGCTTACATTCCATTTCATATAATGTGATTGAACTTCAGCCAATGAAACACAGGCTTACATTCCATTTCATATAATGTGATTGAACTTCAGCCAATGAAACACATGTTTATTGTCCATTTAACATTATGTGATTCCACCAATGAAACACTTGCTTACTTTACATTTAAAATCATGTGACTCAACTTCAACCAATGAAACACAAGCTTACTTGTCTGAATGTGTCTTGATGCATTTCTTCATGTCTCGAGGCATAATATTGATCAATAAGGCTAAAATACTCTTGTCTCTTCCTGTCCAACATCGGTTCGCGACGCTCGGCATTTGCTGGCAAATAACCCTGAAAATGTGTCACAATAACAGAGGGGGCTATTATAAAGGGCTTAAAAAGTGCCCCAGAAGATAAAATTTAGACAAAAATAGGTTTGTATTGTTCATTTGTCATGGCCCTGGTTCGTGTACTGTAATTCTAAATTTCACAGGAACACATCAGATAAAACTGAATTAATTAGAATTTTCCGTAGTATAGTTACTTGGCAAGGTTTTAAACCACATCAACAGTTCCGGGTATATGTAACAGGTCTAAATATTTTGATTTCAAGTCTCATTTACACAAAAATAAAAATATGAAGTATGGAACCAAAATGTTCATGCTGGAATCTCAAACATGCAGCAAATCCAATTGATGTGAGCCTAACCTCATGCAATCATACACAGGAATGGCAGTGGAGCCAATTTAAAAATTACCAAAATGCTACAGAAAAACAGGGTAATAAAATAAATGATTCAATTAATACTTACAGATAGGATTTTCCAGCATGTTGGTCGCATTGCCTTCGGTAAACCGGACCAACTCAATTTTTGTAACTCCACTGGAAAATAAGGAAATGTTCGTAATCCTCACATATTCGTAAAATAACATTCCTTCACTAACAAATTTAAAACTGTCACATTAAGATGGCTATGGATTTTATTGTTTATTTAGATGGCTACAGATTTTATTGTTTATTTAATATACCTGTCACATTAAGATGGTTATAGATTTTATTGTTTATTTAATATACCTGACATTAAGATGGTTATAGATTTTATTGTTTATTTAATATACCTGTCACATTAAGATGGTTATAGATTTTATTGTTTATTTAATATACCTGTCACATTAAGATGGTTATAGATTTTATTGTTTATTTAATATACCTGTCACATTAAGATGGTTAAGGATTTTATTGTTTATTTAATATACCTGTCACATTAAGATGGTTATGGATTTTATTGTTTATTTAATATACCTGTCACATTAAGATGGTTAAGGATTTTATTGTTTATTTAATATACCTGTCACATTAAGATGGTTATAGATTTTATTGTTTATTTAATATACCTGTCACATTAAGATGGTTATAGATTTTATTGTTTATTTAATATACCTGTCACATTAAGATGGTTATAGATTTTATTGTTTATTTAATATACCTGTCACATTAAGATGGTTACGGATTTTATTGTTTATTTAATATACCTGTACCATAAATTATCCACAAAAGATCAGAATATAATAAATAATTAAAAGAAACAAACAAATTGAACCGTAAACACACAAGAAATCAAAACTTTTACATGAACATAAGGCTTTAAATATAATGTTTATTTACCCACAATTATATATACAGTCAAACTTGTATTAAGAGAATACCAAAGGGAAGAACAAAAAGTGGTCTCTAAACAGGAATGGTCTCTTAATACAAACTAATTTGTTCTTTAACAACAGGAACGGAACAAGTGGTATCTTAATACAAGTGCTCTCTTAATACAAGTGCTCTCTTAATACAAGTGGTCTCTTAATACAAGTGGTATCTTAATACAAGTTGTGTCTTAATACAAGTAGTCTCTTAATACAAGTGGTCTCTTAATACAAGTGGTCTCTTAATACAAGTGGTCTCTTAATACAAGTGGTATTTTAATACAAGTGATCTCTTATACAAGTGGTCTCATAATACAAGTGGTCTCGTAATACAAGTGGTATCTTAATACAAGTGGTATCTTAATACAAGCGGTATCTTAATACAAGTGGTCTCTTAATACAAGTGGTATCTTAATACAATTGGTCTCTTAATACAAGTAGTATCTTAATACAGGTGGTATCTTAATACAAGTGGTCTCTTAATACAATTAATACAAGTAGTCTCTTAATACAAGTGGTCTCTTATTACAAGTGGTCTTGTAATACAAGTGGTCTCTTAATACAAGTAGCCTATTAATACAAGTGGTCTCTTAATACAAGTGGTATATTAATACAAGTGGTCTTGGTCTCTTAATACAAGTGGTCTCTTAATACAAGTGGTCTCTTAATACAAGTAGTCTCTTAATACAAGTGGTCTCTTAATACAAGTGGTATTGTAATACAAGTGGTCTCTTAATACAAGTAGCCTCTTAATACAAGTGGTCTCTTAATACAAGTGGTATATTAATACAAGTGGTCTTGGTCTCTTAATACAAGTGGTCTCTTAATACAAGTGGTCTCTTAATACAAGTGGTATCGTAATACAAATGGTCTCATAATACAAGTGATCTCTTAATACAAGTGATCTCTTAATACAAGTAGCCTCTTAATACAAGTGGTCTCTTAATACAAGTGGTCTCTTAATACAAGTAGCCTATTAATACAAGTAGCCTCTTAATACAAGTAGCCTCTTAATACAAGTAGCCTATTAATACAAGTGGTATCTTAATACAAGTGGTATCTTAATACAAGTGGTATCTTAATGCAAGTGGTCTCTTAATACAAGTGGTCTCTTAATACAAGTGATCTCTTAATACAAGTGGTCTCTTAATACAAGTAGCCTATTAATACAAGTGGTATCTTAATGCAAGTGGTCTCATAATACAAGTGGTCTCATAATACAAGTGGTATCTTAATACAAGTGGTCTCTTAATACAAGTGGTATATTAATACAAGCGGTATCTTAATACAAGTGGTATAAACAATATTAATACAAGTGGTATCTTAATACAAGTGTCTCTTAATACAAGTGGTATATTAATACAAGTGATCTCTTAATACAAGTGGTCTCTTAATACAGTGGTCTCTTAATACAAGTGGTCTTAATACAAGTGGCCTCTTAATACAAGTGGCCTCTTAATACAAGTGGTCTCTTAATACAAGTGCTCTCTTAATACAAGTGCTCTCTTAATACAAGCGGTATCTTAATACAAGTGGTATCTTAATACAAGTGGTCTCTTAATACAAGTGGTATCTTAATACAAGTGGTCTCTTAATACAAGTGGTATCTTAATACAAGTGGTCTCTTAATACAAGTAGTCTCTTAATACAAGTGGTATCTTAATACAAGTGATCTCTTAATACAAGTGGTCTCTTAATACAAGTGGTCTCTTAATACAAGTGGTCTCTTAATACAAGTGGTCTCTTAATACAAGTGCTCTCTTAATACAAGTGGTATCTTAATACAAGTGGTCTCTTAATACAAGCGGTATCTTAATACAAGTGGTCTCTTAATACAAGTGGTCTCTTAATACAAGTGGTCTCTTAATACAAGTAGTCTCTTAATACAAGTGGTCTCTTAATACAAGTGCTCTCTTAATACAAGTGCTCTCTTAATACAAGCGGTATCTTAATACAAGCGGTATCTTAATACAAGTGGTCTCTTAATACAAGTGGTCTCTTAATACAAGTGGTATCTTAATACAAGCGGTATCTTAATACAAGTGGTCTCTTAATACAAGTGGTCTCTTAATACAAGTGGTCTCTTAATACAAGTGGTCTCTTAATACAAGTGGTATCTTAATACAAGTGGTCTCTTAATACAAGTGGTCTCTTAATACAAGTGGTCTCTTAATACAAGTGGCCTCTTAATACAAGTGGTCTCTTAATACAAGCGTATCTTAATACAAGCGGTATCTTAATACAAGTGGTCTCTTAATACAAGTGGTCTCTATACAAGCGTATCTTATACAAGCGGTATCTTAATACAAGTGGTCTCTTAATACAAGTGGTCTCTTAATACAAGTGGTCTCTTAATACAAGTGATCTCTTAATACAAGTAGCCTCTTAATACAAGTAGCCTCTTAATACAAGTGGTCTCTTAATACAAGTGGCCTCTTAATACAAGTAGCCTCTTAATACAAGTAGCCTATTAATACAAGTGGTATCTTAATACAAGTGGTATCTTAATACAAGTGGTATCTTAATACAAGTGGTCTCTTAATACAAGTGGTCTCTTAATACAAGTGGTCTCTTAATACAAGTGGTATCTTAATACAAGTGGTCTCTTAATACAAGTGGTCTTTATACAAGTGGTCTCTAATACAAGTGTCTCTTAATACAAGTGGTCTCTTAATACAAGTGGTCTCTTAATACAAGTGGTATCTTAATACAAGTGGTATCTTAATACAAGTGGTCTCTTAATACAAGTGGTATCTTAATACAAGTGGTCTCTTAATACAAGTGGTATCTTAATACAAGTAGTCTCTTAATACAAGTGGTCTCATAATACAAGTGGTCTCTTAATACAGGTGGTCTCTTAATACAAGTGGTATCTTAATACAAGTGGTCTCTTAATACAAGTGGTATCTTAATACAAGTGGTCTCTTAATACAAGTGGTCTCTTAATACAAGTGGTCTCTTAATACAAGTGGTCTCTTAATACAAGTGGTCTCTTAATACAAGTGATCTCTTAATACAAGTGGTCTCTTAATACAAGTAGCCTATTAATACAAGTGGTATCTTAATGCAAGTGGTCTCATAATACAAGTGGTCTCTTATTACAAGTGGTCTCATAATACAAGTGGTATCTTAATACAAGTGGTCTCTTAATACAAGTGGTCTCTTAATACAAGTGGTATATTAATACAAGTGGTATCTTAATACAAGTGGTATCTTAATACAAGTGGTATCTTAATACAAGTGGTCTCTTAATACAAGTAGTCTCTTAATACAAGTGGTATCTTAATACAAGTGATCTCTTAATACAAGTGGTCTCTTAATACAAGTGGTCTCTTAATACAAGTGGTCTCTTAATACAAGTGGTCTCTTAATACAAGTGGCCTCTTAATACAAGTAGCCTCTTAATACAAGTAGCCTCTTAATACAAGTGCTCTCTTAATACAAGTGCTCTCTTAATACAAGCGGTATCTTAATACAAGCGGTATCTTAATACAAGTGGTCTCTTAATACAAGTGGTCTCTTAATACAAGCGGTATCTTAATACAAGTGGTATCTTAATACAAGTGGTCTCTTAATACAAGTGGTCTCTTAATACAAGTGGTCTCTTAATACAAGTAGTCTCTTAATACAAGTGGTATCTTAATACAAGTGATCTCTTAATACAAGTGGTCTCTTAATACAAGTGGTCTCTTAATACAAGTGGTCTCTTAATACAAGTGGCCTCTTAATACAAGTGCCTCTTAATACAAGTGCCTCTTAATACAAGTGCTCTCTTAATACAAGCAGTATCTTAATACAAGCAACAAACACCAAACAACCAAACAAGTATCTTAATACAAGCGGTATCTTAATACAAGTGGTCTCTTAATACAAGTGGTCTCTTAATACAAGTGGTCTCTTAATACAAGTGGTCTCTTAATACAAGAAACAAGGTCTCTTAATACAAGTGGTCTCTTAATACAAGCTGGTCTCTTAATACAAGTGGTCTCTTAATACAAGTGATCTCTTAATACAAGTAGCCTCTTAATACAAGTAGCCTCTTAATACAAAAAACAACCAAACAAACCCAAACACCAAACAAAAAAACAACCGGTATCTTAATACAAGCGGTATCTTAATACAAGTGGTCTCTTAATACAAGTGGTCTCTAATACAAATGGTCTCTTAATACAAGTGATCTCTTAATACAAGTGATCTCTTAATACAAGTAGCCTCTTAATACAAGTGGTCTCTTAATACAAGTGGTCTCTTAATACAAGTAGCCTATTAATACAAGTAGCCTCTTAATACAAGTACCTCTTAATACAAGTAGCCTATTAATACAAGTGGTATCTTAATACAAGTGGTATCTTAATACAAGTGGTATCTTAATGCAAGTGGTCTCTTAATACAAGTGGTCTCTTAATACAAGTGGTCTCTTAATACAAGTGGTATCTTAATACAAGTGGTCTCTTAATACAAGTGGTCTCTTAATACAAGTGGTCTCTTAATACAAGTGGTATCTTAATACAAGTGGTATCTTAATACAAGTGGTCTCTTAATACAAGTGGTATCTTAATAAATACAAGTGGTATCTTAATACAAGTGGTATCTTAATACAAGTGGTATCTTAATACAGTGTCTCTTAATACAGTGGTCTCTTAATACAAGTGGTCTCTTAATACAAGTGGTCTCTTAATACAAGTGGTCTCTTAATAAAAGGGTCTCTTAATACAAGTGGTATCTTAATACCAGTGATCTCTTAATACAAGTGGTCTCTAATACAAGTGGTCTCTTAATACAAGTGTCTCTAATACAAGTGGCCTCTTAATACAAGTGGTCTCTTAATACAAGTGCCTCTTAATACAAGTGGCCTCTTAATACAAGTGGCCTCTAATACAAGTAGCCTCTTAATACAAGTGCTCTCTTAATACAAGTGCTCTCTTAATACAAGCGGTATCTTAATACAAGCGGTATCTTAATACAAGTGGTCTCTTAATACAAGTGGTCTCTTAATACAAGCGGTATCTTAATACAAGTTGTCTCTTAATACAAGTGGTCTCTTAATACAAGTAGTCTCTTAATACAAGTAGTCTCTTAATACAAGTGGTATCTTAATACAAGTGATCTCGTAATACAAGTGATCTCGTAATACAAGCAGTCTCTTAATACAAGCGGTATCTTAATACAAGTGGTCTCTTAATACAAGTGGTATCTTAATACAAGTGGTCTCTTAATACAAGTGTTATCTTAATACAAGTGGTCTCTTAATACAAGTAGTCTCTTAATACAAGTGGTATCTTAATACAAGTGATCTCTTAATACAAGTGATCTCTTAATACAAGTAGCCTATTAATACAAGTGGTATCTTAATACAAGTGGTCTCATAATACAAGTGGTCTCTTAATACAAGTGGCCTCATAATACAAGTGGTATCTTAATACAAGTGCTCTCTTAATACAAGCGGTATCTTAATACAAGCGGTATATTAATACAAGTGGTACAAACAACCAAACAAACAAACAACACAAACAACCAAACACTCTTAATACAAGTGGTATCTTAATACAAGTGGTCTCTAAATACAAGTAGTCTCTTAATACAAGTGGTATATTAATACAAGTGATCTCTTAATACAAGTGGTCTCTTAATACAAGTGGTATCTTAATACAAGTGGTCTCTTAATACAAGTGGTCCAAACAACAACAAACAACAACAAACAACACAAACAACCAAACAACCAAACAACCAAACAACACAAACAACACAAACAACCAAACAAAAACAAACCAAACAAACCAAACAAACCCAAACAAACCCAAACAACCAAACAAACCAAAACAAACAACAACCAAAACAACCAACAACCAAACAAACAAACAACCAAACAACCAAACAAAAAAACAAACAAACAAACAAACAAACAAACAACAAACAAACCAAACAAAAAAACAAACCAAACAACCAAACAACCAAACAACCAAACAACCCAAACAACCCAAACAAACCCAAACAACCCAAACAACCCAAACAACACAAACAACACAAACAACCAAACAACACAAACAACACAAACAACCAAACAACCAAACAAACCAAACAAACCAAACAAACAAACAAACCCAAACAACCAAACAACTCTTAATACAAGTGGTCTCTTAATACAAGCGGTATCTTAATACAAGCGGTATCTTAATACAAGTTGTCTCTTAATACAAGTGGTATCTTAATACAAGTAGTCTCTTAATACAAGTGGTCTCTTAATACAAGTGGTATCTTAATACAAGCGATATCTAATACAAGTGTCTCTTAATACAAGTGGTCTCTTAATACAAGTGGTATCTTAATACAAGTGGTCTCTTAATACAAGTAGCATCTTAATACAAGTAACCTCTTAATACAAGTGGTCTCTAATACAAGTATCTCTTAATACAAGTGGTATCTTAATACAAGTGATCTCTTAATACAAGTGGTATCTTAATACAAGCGGTATCTTAATACAAGTGGTCTCTTAATACAAGTGGTCTCTTAATACAAGTGGTCTCTTAATACAAGTGGTCTCTTAATACAAGTGGTCTCTTAATACAAGTGCTCTCTTAATACAAGTGCTCTCTTAATACAAGTGCTCTCTTAATACAAGCGGTATCTTAATACAAGCGGTATCTTAATACAAGTGGTCTCTTAATACAAGTGGTCTCTTAATACAAGTGGTATCTTAATACAAGCGGTATCTTAATACAAGTGGCCTCTTAATACAAGTGCTCTCTTAATACAAGTGCTCTCTTAATACAAGTGCTCTCTTAATACAAGCGGTATCTTAATACAAGCGGTATCTTAATACAAGTGGTCTCTTAATACAAGTGGTCTCTTAATACAAGTGGTATCTTAATACAAGCGGTATCTTAATACAAGTGGTCTCTTAATACAAGTGGTCTCTTAATACAAGTGGTCTCTTAATACAAGTAGTCTCTTAATACAAGTGGTATCTTAATACAAGTGGTATCTTAATACAAGTGGTCTCTTAATACAAGTGGTCTCTTAATACAAGTGGCCTCTTAATACAAGTGCTCTCTTAATACAAGCAGTATCTTAATACAAGCGGTATCTTAATACAAGTGGTATCTTAATACAAGTGGTCTCTTAATACAAGTGGTCTATTAATACAAGTGGTCTCTTAATACAAGCGGTATCTTAATACAAGCGGTATCTTAATACAAGTGGTCTCTTAATACAAGTGGTCTTGGTCTCTTAATACAAGTGATCTCTTAATACAAGTGATCTCTTAATACAAGTAGCCTCTTAATACAAGTAGCCTCTTAATACAAGTGGTCTCTTAATACAAGTAGCCTATTAATACAAGTAGCCTCTTAATACAAGTAGCCTATTAATACAAGTGGTATCTTAATACAAGTGGTATCTTAATACAAGTGGTATCTTAATGCAAGTGGTCTCTTAATACAAGTGGTCTCTTAATACAAGTGGTCTCGTAATACAAGTGGTATCTTAATACAAGTGGTCTCTTAATACAAGTGGTATCTTAATACAAGTGGTCTCGTAATACAAGTGGTCTCTTAATACAAGTGGTATCTTAATACAAGTGGTCTCTTATTACAAGTGGTATCTTAATACAAGTGGTCTCTTAATACAGGTGGTCTCTTAATACAAGTGGTATCTTAATACAAGTGGTCTCTTAATACAAGTGGTATCTTAATACAAGTAGTCTCTTAATACAAGTGGTCTCATAATACAAGTGGTCTCGTAATACAGGTGGTCTCTTAATACAAGTGGTATCTTAATACAAGTGGTCTCTTAATACAAGTGGTATCTTAATACAAGTGGTCTCATAATACAAGTGGTCTCGTAATACAAGTGGTCTCTTAATACAAGTAGTCTCTTAATACAAGTGGTCTCTGAATACAAGTGATCTCTTAATACAAGTGGTCTCTTAATACAAGTAGCCTATTAATACAAGTGGTATCTTAATGCAAGTGGTCTCATAATACAAGTGGTCTCTTATTACAAGTGGTCTCATAATACAAGTGGTATCTTAATACAAGTGGTCTCTTAATACAAGTGGTCTCTTAATACAAGTGGTATATTAATACAAGTGGTATCTTAATACAAGTGGTATCTTAATACAAGTGGTATCTTAATACAAGTGGTCTCTTAATACAAGTAGTCTCTTAATACAAGTGGTATATTAATACAAGTGATCTCTTAATACAAGTGGTCTCGTAATACAAGTGGTCTCTTAATACAAGTGGTCTCTTAATACAAGTGGTCTCTTAATACAAGTGGCCTCTTAATACAAGTAGCCTCTTAATACAAGTAGCCTCTTAATACAAGTGCTCTCTTAATACAAGTGCTCTCTTAATACAAGTGCTCTCTTAATACAAGTGCTCTCTTAATACAAGCGGTATCTTAATACAAGCGGTAACTTAATACAAGTGGTCTCTTAATACAAGTGGTCTCTTAATACAAGCGGTATCTTAATACAAGCGGTATCTTAATACAAGTTGTCTCTTAATACAAGTGGTCTCTTAATACAAGTAGTCTCTTAATACAAGTAGTCTCTTAATACAAGTGGTATCTTAATACAAGTGATCTCTTAATACAAGTGGTCTCGTAATACAAGTGGTCTCTTAATACAAGTGGTCTCTTAATACAAGTGGTCTCTTAATACAAGTGCTCTATTAATACAAGTGCTCTCTTAATACAAGTGCTCTCTTAATACAAGCAGTATCTTAATACAAGCGGTATCTTAATACAAGCGGTCTCTTAATACAAGTGGTCTCTTAATACAAGTGGTATCTTAATACAAGCGGTATCTTAATACAAGTGGTCTCTTAATACAAGTGGTCTCTTAATACAAGTGGTCTCTTAATACAAGTGGTCTCTTAATACAAGTAGCCTATTAATACAAGTGGTCTCTTAATACAAGTGGTATATTAATACAAGTGGTCTTGGTCTCTTAATACAAGTGGTCTCTTAATACAAGTGGTCTCTTAATACAAGTAGTCTCTTAATACAAGTGGTCTCTTAATACAAGTGGTATTGTAATACAAGTGGTCTCTTAATACAAGTAGCCTCTTAATACATGTGGTCTCTTAATACAAGTGGTATATTAATACAAGTGGTCTTGGTCTCTTAATACAAGTGGTCTCTTAATACAAGTGGTCTCTTAATACAAGTGGTATCGTAATACAAATGGTCTCATAATACAAGTGATCTCTTAATACAAGTGATCTCTTAATACAAGTAGCCTATTAATACAAGTGGTCTCTTAATACAAGTGGTCTCTTAATACAAGTAGCCTATTAATACAAGTAGCCTCTTAATACAAGTACCTCTTAATACAAGTAGCCTATAATACAAGTGGTATCTTAATACAAGTGTATCTAATACAAGTGGTATCTTAATACAAGTGGTCTTAATACAAGTGGTCTCTTAATACAAGTGGTCTCTAATACAAGTGGTATCTTAATACAAGTGGTCTCTTAATACAAGTGGTATATTAATACAAGTGGTCTCTTAATACAAGTGGTCTCTTAATACAAGTGGTATCTTAATACAAGTGGTCTCTTAATACAAGTAGCCTATTAATACAAGTGGTATCTTAATACAAGTGGTCTCATAATACAAGTGGTCTCTAATACAAGTGGTATCATAATACAAGTGGTCTCTTAATACAAGTGGTATCTTAATACAAGTGGTATATTAATACAAGTGGTCTCTTAATACAAGTGGTATCTTAATACAAGTGGTATCTTAATACAAGTGGTCTCTTAATACAAGTAGTCTCTTAATACAAGTGGTAATTAATACAAGTGATCTCTTAATACAAGTGGTCTCGTAATACAAGTGGTCTCTTAATACAAGTGGTCTCTTAATACAAGTGGTCTCTTAATACAAGTGGTCTCTTAATACAAGTGGCCTCTTAATACAAGTGGCCTCTTAATACAAGTGGTCTCTTAATACAAGTGCCTCTTAATACAAGTGCTATCTTAATACAAATGCTCTCTAATACAAGCGGTATCTTAATACAAGCGGTAACTTAATACAAGTGGTCTCTTAATACAAGTGGTCCAAACAACGGTATCTTAATACAAGTTGTCTCTTAATACAAGTGGTCTCTTAATACAAGTAGTCTCTTAATACAAGTAGTCTCTTAATACAAGTGGTATCTTAATACAAGTGATCTCTTAATACAAGTGATCTCGTAATACAAGCAGTCTCTTAATACAAGCGGTATCTTAATACAAGTGGTCTCTTAATACAAGTGCTATATTAATACAAGTGCTCTCTTAATACAAGTGCTATCTTAATACAAGCAGTATCTTAATACAAGCAGTATCTTAATACAAGCGGTATCTTAATACAAGTGATCTCTTAATACAAGTGATATCTTAATACAAGCGATATCTTAATACAAGTGGTCTCTTAATACAAGTGGTCTCTTAATACAACTGGTCTCTTAATACAAGTGGCCCAAACAAACCAAAACAACTCTTAATACAAGTGGTATCTTAATACAAGTGGTATCTTAATACAAGTGGTCTCTTAATACAAGTGGTCTATTAATACAAGTGGTATCTTAATACAAGCACTTAAACAAGTGCTCTTAATACAAGTAGTCTCTTAATACAAGTGGTCTCTTAATACAAGTGGTCTCTTAATACAAGTAGTCTCTTAATACAAGTGGTATCTTAATACAAGTGATCTCTTAATACAAGTGGTCTCATAATACAAGTGGTCTCTTAATACAAGTGGCATCTTAATACAAGTGGTCTCGTAATACAAGTGGTATCTTAATACAAGTGGTATCTTAATACAAGCGGTATCTTAATACAAGTGGTCTCTTAATACAAGTGGTATCTTAATACAATTGGTCTCTTAATACAAGTGGTATCTTAATACAGGTGGTATCTTAATACAAGTGGTCTCTTAATACAATTAATACAAGTAGTCTCTTAATACAAGTGGTCTCTTATTACAAGTGGTCTCTTAATACAAGTAGCCTATTAATACAAGTGGTCTCTTAATACAAGTGGTATATTAATACAAGTGGTCTTGGTCTCTTAATACAAGTGGTCTCTTAATACAAGTGGTCTCTTAATACAAGTAGTCTCTTAATACAAGTGGTCTCTTAATACAAGTGGTATTGTAATACAAGTGGTCTCTTAATACAAGTAGCCTCTTAATACAAGTGGTCTCTTAATACAAGTGGTATATTAATACAAGTGGTCTTGGTCTCTTAATACAAGTGGTCTCTTAATACAAGTGGTCTCTTAATACAAGTGGTATCGTAATACAAATGGTCTCATAATACAAGTGATCTCTTAATACAAGTGATCTCTTAATACAAGTAGCCTCTTAATACAAGTGGTCTCTTAATACAAGTGGTCTCTTAATACAAGTAGCCTATTAATACAAGTAGCCTCTTAATACAAGTAGCCTCTTAATACAAGTAGCCTATTAATACAAGTGGTATCTTAATACAAGTGGTATCTTAATACAAGTGGTATCTTAATGCAAGTGGTCTCTTAATACAAGTGGTCTCTTAATACAAGTGATCTCTTAATACAAGTGGTCTCTTAATACAAGTAGCCTATTAATACAAGTGGTATCTTAATGCAAGTGGTCTCATAATACAAGTGGTCTCATAATACAAGTGGTATCTTAATACAAGTGGTCTCTTAATACAAGTGGTATATTAATACAAGCGGTATCTTAATACAAGTAGTATCTTAATACAAGTGGTATCTTAATACAAGTGGTCTCTTAATACAAGTAGTCTCTTAATACAAGTGGTATATTAATACAAGTGATCTCTTAATACAAGTGGTCTCTTAATACAGGTGGTCTCTTAATACAAGTGGTCTCTTAATACAAGTGGCCTCTTAATACAAGTGGCCTCTTAATACAAGTAGCCTCTTAATACAAGTGCTCTCTTAATACAAGTGCTCTCTTAATACAAGCGGTATCTTAATACAAGCGGTATCTTAATACAAGTGGTCTCTTAATACAAGTGGTCTCTTAATACAAGTGGTCTCTTAATACAAGTGGTCTCTTAATACAAGTAGTCTCTTAATACAAGTGGTATCTTAATACAAGTGATCTCTTAATACAAGTGGTCTCTTAATACAAGTGGCCTCTTAATACAAGTGCTCTCTTAATACAAGTGCTCTCTTAATACAAGTGCTCTCTTAATACAAGCGGTATCTTAATACAAGCGGTATCTTAATACAAGTGGTCTCTTAATACAAGTGGTCTCTTAATACAAGTGGTATCTTAATACAAGCGGTATCTTAATACAAGTGGTCTCTTAATACAAGTGCTCTCTTAATACAAGTGCTCTCTTAATACAAGTGCTCTCTTAATACAAGCGGTATCTTAATACAAGCGGTATCTTAATACAAGTGGTCTCTTAATACAAGTGGTCTCTTAATACAAGTGGTATCTTAATACAAGCGGTATCTTAATACAAGTGGTCTCTTAATACAAGTGGTCTCTTAATACAAGTGGTCTCTTAATACAAGTAGTCTCTTAATACAAGTGGTATCTTAATACAAGTGGTATCTTAATACAAGTGGTCTCTTAATACAAGTGGTCTCTTAATACAAGTGGCCTCTTAATACAAGTGCTCTCTTAATACAAGCAGTATCTTAATACAAGCGGTATCTTAATACAAGTGGTATCTTAATACAAGTGGTCTCTTAATACAAGTGGTCTATTAATACAAGTGGTCTCTTAATACAAGCGGTATCTTAATACAAGCGGTATCTTAATACAAGTGGTCTCTTAATACAAGTGGTCTTGGTCTCTTAATACAAGTGATCTCTTAATACAAGTGATCTCTTAATACAAGTAGCCTCTTAATACAAGTAGCCTCTTAATACAAGTGGTCTCTTAATACAAGTAGCCTATTAATACAAGTAGCCTCTTAATACAAGTAGCCTATTAATACAAGTGGTATCTTAATACAAGTGGTATCTTAATACAAGTGGTATCTTAATGCAAGTGGTCTCTTAATACAAGTGGTCTCTTAATACAAGTGGTCTCATAATACAAGTGGTATCTTAATACAAGTGGTCTCTTAATACAAGTGGTATCTTAATACAAGTGGTCTCGTAATACAAGTGGTCTCTTAATACAAGTGGTATCTTAATACAAGTGGTCTCTTATTACAAGTGGTATCTTAATACAAGTGGTCTCTTAATACAGGTGGTCTCTTAATACAAGTGGTATCTTAATACAAGTGGTCTCTTAATACAAGTGGTATCTTAATACAAGTAGTCTCTTAATACAAGTGGTCTCATAATACAAGTGGTCTCGTAATACAGGTGGTCTCTTAATACAAGTGGTATCTTAATACAAGTGGTCTCTTAATACAAGTGGTATCTTAATACAAGTGGTCTCATAATACAAGTGGTCTCTAATACAAGTGGTCTCTTAATACAAGTAGTCTCTTAATACAAGTGGTCTCTGAATACAAGTGATCTCTTAATACAAGTGGTCTCTTAATACAAGTAGCCTATTAATACAAGTGGTATCTTAATGCAAGTGGTCTCATAATACAAGTGGTCTCTTATTACAAGTGGTCTCATAATACAA
Source organism: Archivesica marissinica (assembly GCA_014843695.1). NCBI lineage: Eukaryota > Metazoa > Mollusca > Bivalvia > Venerida > Vesicomyidae > Archivesica > Archivesica marissinica. The sequence continues at coordinate 960,071 of CM026398.1, read as the reverse complement.
GTGGTATCTTAATACAAGTGGTCTCTTAATACAAGTGTTCTCTTAATACAAGTGGTATATTAATACAAGTGGTATCTTAATACAAGTGGTATCTTAATACAAGTGGTATCTTAATACAAGTGGTCTCTTAATACAAGTAGTCTCTTAATACAAGTGGTATATTAATACAAGTGATCTCTTAATACAAGTGGTCTCGTAATACAAGTGGTCTCTTAATACAAGTGGTCTCTTAATACAAGTGGCCTCTTAATACAAGTAGCCTCTTAATACAAGTAGCCTCTTAATACAAGTGCTCTCTTAATACAAGTGCTCTCTTAATACAAGTGCTCTCTTAATACAAGTGCTCTCTTAATACAAGCGGTATCTTAATACAAGCGGTAACTTAATACAAGTGGTCTCTTAATACAAGTGGTCTCTTAATACAAGCGGTATCTTAATACAAGCGGTATCTTAATACAAGTTGTCTCTTAATACAAGTGGTCTCTTAATACAAGTAGTCTCTTAATACAAGTAGTCTCTTAATACAAGTGGTATCTTAATACAAGTGATCTCTTAATACAAGTGGTCTCGTAATACAAGTGGTCTCTTAATACAAGTGGTCTCTTAATACAAGTGGTCTCTTAATACAAGTGCTCTATTAATACAAGTGCTCTCTTAATACAAGTGCTCTCTTAATACAAGCAGTATCTTAATACAAGCGGTATCTTAATACATGCGGTCTCTTAATACAAGTGGTCTCTTAATACAAGTGGTATCTTAATACAAGCGGTATCTTAATACAAGTGGTCTCTTAATACAAGTGGTCTCTTAATACAAGTGGTCTCTTAATACAAGTGGTCTCTTAATACAAGTAGCCTATTAATACAAGTGGTCTCTTAATACAAGTGGTATATTAATACAAGTGGTCTTGGTCTCTTAATACAAGTGGTCTCTTAATACAAGTGGTCTCTTAATACAAGTAGTCTCTTAATACAAGTGGTCTCTTAATACAAGTGGTATTGTAATACAAGTGGTCTCTTAATACAAGTAGCCTCTTAATACATGTGGTCTCTTAATACAAGTGGTATATTAATACAAGTGGTCTTGGTCTCTTAATACAAGTGGTCTCTTAATACAAGTGGTCTCTTAATACAAGTGGTATCGTAATACAAATGGTCTCATAATACAAGTGATCTCTTAATACAAGTGATCTCTTAATACAAGTAGCCTATTAATACAAGTGGTCTCTTAATACAAGTGGTCTCTTAATACAAGTAGCCTATTAATACAAGTAGCCTCTTAATACAAGTATCCTCTTAATACAAGTAGCCTATTAATACAAGTGGTATCTTAATACAAGTGGTATCTTAATACAAGTGGTATCTTAATGCAAGTGGTCTCATAATACAAGTGGTCTCTTATTACAAGTGGTCTCATAATACAAGTGGTATCTTAATACAAGTGGTCTCTTAATACAAGTGGTATATTAATACAAGTGGTATCTTAATACAAGTGGTATCTTAATACAAGTGGTATCTTAATACAAGTGGTCTCTTAATACAAGTAGCCTATTAATACAAGTGGTATCTTAATGCAAGTGGTCTCATAATACAAGTGGTCTCATAATACAAGTGGTATCATAATACAAGTGGTCTCTTAATACAAGTGGTCTCTTAATACAAGTGGTATATTAATACAAGCGGTATCTTAATACAAGTGGTATCTTAATACAAGTGGTATCTTAATACAAGTGGTCTCTTAATACAAGTAGTCTCTTAATACAAGTGGTATATTAATACAAGTGATCTCTTAATACAAGTGGTCTCGTAATACAAGTGGTCTCTTAATACAAGTGGTCTCTTAATACAAGTGGTCTCTTAATACAAGTGGTCTCTTAATACAAGTGGCCTCTTAATACAAGTGGCCTCTTAATACAAGTGGCCTCTTAATACAAGTAGCCTCTTAATACAAGTGCTCTCTTAATACAAGTGCTCTCTTAATACAAGCGGTATCTTAATACAAGCGGTATCTTAATACAAGTGGTCTCTTAATACAAGTGGTCTCTTAATACAAGCGGTATCTTAATACAAGTTGTCTCTTAATACAAGTGGTCTCTTAATACAAGTAGTCTCTTAATACAAGTAGTCTCTTAATACAAGTGGTATCTTAATACAAGTGATCTCGTAATACAAGTGATCTCGTAATACAAGCAGTCTCTTAATACAAGCGGTATCTTAATACAAGTGGTCTCTTAATACAAGTGGTATCTTAATACAAGTGGTCTCTTAATACAAGTGTTATCTTAATACAAGTGGTCTCTTAATACAAGTAGTCTCTTAATACAAGTGGTATCTTAATACAAGTGATCTCTTAATACAAGTGATCTCTTAATACAAGTGGTCTCGTAATACAAGTGGTCTCTTAATACAAGTGGTCTCTTAATACAAGTGGTCTCTTAATACAAGTGGCCTCTTAATACAAGTGGTCTCTTAATACAAGTGCTCTCTTAATACAAGCGGTATCTTAATACAAGCGGTATCTTAATACAAGTGGTATCTTAATACAAGTGGTCTCTTAATACAAGTGGTATCTTAATACAAGCGGTATCTTAATACAAGTGGTCTCTTAATACTAGTGGTCTCTTAATACAAGTGGTCTCTTAATACAAGTGGTCTCTTAATACAAGTAGTCTCTTAATACAAGTGGTATCTTAATACAAGTGATCTCTTAATACAAGTGGTCTCTTAATACAAGTGGTATCTTAATGCAAGTGGTCTCTTAATACAAGTGGTCTCTTAATACAAGCAGTATCTTAATACAAGCAGTATCTTAATACAAGCGGTATCTTAATACAAGTGGTCTCTTAATACAAGTGGTCTCTTAATACAAGTGGTCTCTTAATACAAGCGGTATCTTAATACAAGCGGTATCTTAATACAAGTGGTCTCTTAATACAAGTGGTCTTGGTCTCTTAATACAAGTGATCTCTTAATACAAGTGATCTCTTAATACAAGTAGCCTCTTAATACAAGTAGCCTCTTAATACAAGTGGTCTCTTAATACAAGTAGCCTATTAATACAAGTGGTATCTTAATGCAAGTGGTCTCATAATACAAGTGGTCTCTTATTACAAGTGGTCTCTTAATACAAGTGGTATCTTAATACAAGTGGTCTCTTAATACAAGTGGTCTCTTAATACAAGTGGTATATTAATACAAGTGGTATCTTAATACAAGTGGTATCTTAATACAAGTGGTATCTTAATACAAGTGGTTTCTTAATACAAGTAGTCTCTTAATACAAGTGGTATATTAATACAAGTGATCTCGTAATACAAGTGGTCTCTTAATACAAGTGGTCTCTTAATACAAGTGGTCTCTTAATACAAGTGGCCTCTTAATACAAGTGGCCTCTTAATACAAGTAGCCTCTTAATACAAGTGCTCTCTTAATACAAGTGCTCTCTTAATACAAGTGCTCTCTTAATACAAGCGGTATCTTAATACAAGCGGTATCTTAATACAAGTGGTCTCTTAATACAAGTGGTCTCTTAATACAAGCGGTATCTTAATACAAGCGGTATCTTAATACAAGTTGTCTCTTAATACAAGTGGTCTCTTAATACAAGTAGTCTCTTAATACAAGTAGTCTCTTAATACAAGTGGTATCTTAATACAAGTGACCTCGTAATACAAGTGGTCTCTTAATACAAGTGGTCTCTTAATACAAGTGGCCTCTTAATACAAGTGGCCTCTTAATACAAGTAGCCTCTTAATACAAGTGCTCTCTTAATACAAGTGCTCTCTTAATACAAGCGGTATCTTAATACAAGCGGTATCTTAATACAAGTGGTCTCTTAATACAAGCGGTATCTTAATACAAGTTGTCTCTTAATACAAGTGGTCTCTTAATACAAGTGGTATCTTAATACAAGCGGTATCTTAATACAAGTTGTCTCTTAATACAAGTGGTCTCTTAATACAAGTGGTATCTTAATACAAGTGGTCTCTTAATACAAGTGGTATCTTAATACAAGTGATCTCTTAATACAAGTGGTCTTGTAATACAAGTGGTCTCTTAATACAAGTGGTCTCTTAATACAAGTGGTCTCTTAATACAAGTGGTATCTTAATACAAGCGGTATCTTAATACAAGCGGTATCTTAATACAAGTGGTCTCTTAATACAAGTGGTCTCTTAATACAAGTGGTCTCTTAATACAAGTGGTATCTTAATACAAGCGGTATCTTAATACAAGTGGTCTCTTAATACAAGTGGTCTCTTAATACAAGTGGTCTCTTAATACAAGTGGTCTCTTAATACAAGTGCTCTCTTAATACAAGCGGTATCTTAATACAAGTGGTATCTTAATACAAGTGGTCTCTTAATACAAGTGGTCTCTTAATACAAGTGGTCTCTTAATACAAGTGGTCTCTTAATACAAGTGGTCTCTTAATACAAGTGCTCTCTTAATACAAGTGCTCTCTTAATACAAGTGGTCTCTTAATACAAGCGGTATCTTAATACAAGCGGTCTCTTAATACAAGTGGTCTCTTAATACAAGTGGTCTCTTAATACAAGTGGTATCTTAATACAAGCGGTATCTTAATACAAGTGGTCTCTTAATACAAGTGGTCTCTTAATACAAGTGGTCTCTTAATACAAGTAGTCTCTTAATACAAGTGGTATCTTAATACAAGTGGTCTCTTAATACAAGTGGTCTCTTAATACAAGTGGTCTCTTAATACAAGTGGCCTCTTAATACAAGTGCTCTCTTAATACAAGCAGTATCTTAATACAAGCGGTATCTTAATACAAGCGGTATCTTAATACAAGTGGTCTCTTAATACAAGTGGTCTATTAATACAAGTGGTCTCTTAATACAAGCGGTATCTTAATACAAGCGGTATCTTAATACAAGTGGTCTCTTAATACAAGTGGTCTTGGTCTCTTAATACAAGTGATCTCTTAATACAAGTGATCTCTTAATACAAGTAGCCTCTTAATACAAGTAGCCTCTTAATACAAGTGGTCTCTTAATACAAGTAGCCTATAATACAAGTAGCCTCTTAATACAAGTGGTCTCTTAATACAAGTGGTATCTTAATACAAGTGGTATCTTAATACAAGTGGTATCTTAATGCAAGTGGTCTCTTAATACAAGTGGTCTCTTAATACAAGTGGTCTCTTAATACAAGTGGTATCTTAATACAAGTGGTCTCTTAATACAAGTGGTCTCGTAATACAAGTGGTCTCTTAATACAAGTGGTATCTTAATACAAGTGGTCTCTTATTACAAGTGGTATCTTAATACAAGTGGTCTCTTAATACAGGTGGTCTCTTAATACAAGTGGTATCTTAATACAAGTGGTCTCTTAATACAAGTGGTATCTTAATACAAGTAGTCTCTTAATACAAGTGGTCTCATAATACAAGTGGTCTCGTAATACAGGTGGTCTCTTAATACAAGTGGTATCTTAATACAAGTGGTCTCTTAATACAAGTGGTATCTTAATACAAGTGGTCTCATAATACAAGTGGTCTCGTAATACAAGTGGTCTCTTAATACAAGTAGTCTCTTAATACAAGTGGTCTCTGAATACAAGTGATCTCTTAATACAAGTGGTCTCTTAATACAAGTAGCCTATTAATACAAGTGGTATCTTAATGCAAGTGGTCTCATAATACAAGTGGTCTCTTATTACAAGTGGTCTCATAATACAAGTGGTATCTTAATACAAGTGGTCTCTTAATACAAGTGGTCTCTTAATACAAGTGGTATATTAATACAAGTGGTATCTTAATACAAGTGGTATCTTAATACAAGTGGTATCTTAATACAAGTGGTCTCTTAATACAAGTAGTCTCTTAATACAAGTGGTATATTAATACAAGTGATCTCTTAATACAAGTGGTCTCGTAATACAAGTGGTCTCTTAATACAAGTGGTCTCTTAATACAAGTGGTCTCTTAATACAAGTGGCCTCTTAATACAAGTAGCCTCTTAATACAAGTAGCCTCTTAATACAAGTGCTCTCTTAATACAAGTGCTCTCTTAATACAAGTGCTCTCTTAATACAAGTGCTCTCTTAATACAAGCGGTATCTTAATACAAGCGGTAACTTAATACAAGTGGTCTCTTAATACAAGTGGTCTCTTAATACAAGCGGTATCTTAATACAAGCGGTATCTTAATACAAGTTGTCTCTTAATACAAGTGGTCTCTTAATACAAGTAGTCTCTTAATACAAGTAGTCTCTTAATACAAGTGGTATCTTAATACAAGTGATCTCTTAATACAAGTGGTCTCGTAATACAAGTGGTCTCTTAATACAAGTGGTCTCTTAATACAAGTGGTCTCTTAATACAAGTGCTCTATTAATACAAGTGCTCTCTTAATACAAGTGCTCTCTTAATACAAGCAGTATCTTAATACAAGCGGTATCTTAATACATGCGGTCTCTTAATACAAGTGGTCTCTTAATACAAGTGGTATCTTAATACAAGCGGTATCTTAATACAAGTGGTCTCTTAATACAAGTGGTCTCTTAATACAAGTGGTCTCTTAATACAAGTGGTCTCTTAATACAAGTAGCCTATTAATACAAGTGGTCTCTTAATACAAGTGGTATATAATACAAGTGGTCTTGGTCTCTTAATACAAGTGGTCTCTTAATACAAGTGGTCTCTTAATACAAGTAGTCTCTTAATACAAGTGGTCTCTTAATACAAGTGGTATTGTAATACAAGTGGTCTCTTAATACAAGTAGCCTCTTAATACAAGTGGTCTCTTAATACAAGTGGTATATTAATACAAGTGGTCTTGGTCTCTTAATACAAGTGGTCTCTTAATACAAGTGGTCTCTTAATACAAGTGGTATCGTAATACAAATGGTCTCATAATACAAGTGATCTCTTAATACAAGTGATCTCTTAATACAAGTAGCCCTTAATACAAGTGGTCTCTTAATACAAGTGGTCTCTTAATACAAGTGCCTATTAATACAAGTAGCCTCTTAATACAAGTAGCCTCTTAATACAAGTGGTCTCTTAATACAAGTGGTATCTTAATACAAGTGGTATCTTAATACAAGTGGTATCTTAATACAAGTGGTCTCTTAATACAAGTGGTCTCTTAATACAAGTGGTCTCTTAATACAAGTGGTCTCTTAATACAAGTGGTATCTTAATACAAGTGGTCTCTTAATACAAGTGGTCTCTTAATACAAGTGGTCTCTTAATACAAGTAGTCTCTTAATACAAGTGGTCTCTTAATACAAGTGGTCTCTTAATACAAGTGGTATCTTAATACAAGTAGTCTCTTAATACAAGTGGTCTCTTAATACAAGTGGTCTCTTAATACAAGTGGTCTCTTAATACAAGTGGTCTCTTAATACAAGTGGTATCTTAATACAAGTGGTATCTTAATACAAGTGGTCTCTTAATACAAGTGGTATCTTAATACAAGTGGTCTCTTAATACAAGTGGTCTCTTAATACAAGTGGTATCTTAATACAAGTGGTCTCTTAATACAAGTGGTCTCTTAATACAAGTGGTCTCTTAATACAAGTGGTATCTTAATACAAGTGGTCTCTTAATACAAGTGGTCTCTTAATACAAGTGGTCTCTTAATACAAGTGGTCTCTTAATACAAGTGGTCTCTTAATACAA
>CM026398.1:927010-951423 GCA_014843695.1 Archivesica marissinica | reverse complement strand
GTGGTTTCTTAATACAAGTGATCTCTTATTTCAAGTGATCTCTTATTTCAAGTGATCTCTTAATACAAGTGGTCTCTTAATACAAGTGGTTTCTTAATACAAGTGGTCTCTTAATACAAGTGGTCTCTTAATACAAGTGGTCTCTTAATACAAGTGGTCTCTTAATACAAGTGATCTCTTAATACAAGTGGTCTCTTAATACAAGTGGTTTCTTAATACAAGTGGTCTCTTAATACAAGTGGTCTCTTAATACAAGTGATCTCTTAATACAAGTGGTCTCTTAATACAAGTGATCTTTTAATACAAGTGGTCTCTTAATACAAGTGATCTCTTAATACAAGTGGTCTCTTAATACAAGTGGTCTCTTAATACAAGTGGTCTCTTAATACAAGTGGCTCTTAATACAAGTGGTCTCTTAATACAAGTGGTCTCTTAATACAAGTTGTCTCTTAACAAGTGGCTCTTAATACAAGTGGTTTCTTAATACAAGTGGTCTCTTAATACAAGTGGTCTCTTAATACAAGTGGTCTCTTAATACAAGTGGTATATTAATACAAGTGGTATCTTAATACAAGTGGTTCTCTTAATACAAGTGGTATCTTAATACAAGTGGTTTCTTAATACAAGTGGTCTCTTAATACAAGTGGTATCTTAATACAAGTGATCTCTTAATACAAGTGGTATCTTAATACAAGTGGTCTCTTAATACAAGTGGTCTCTTAATACAAGTGGTCTCTTAATACAAGTGGTCTCTTAATACAAGTGGTCTCTTAATACAAGTGGTCTCTTAATACAAGTGCTCTCTTAATACAAGTGGTATCTTAATACAAGCGGTATCTTAATACAAGTGGTCTCTTAATACAAGTGGTATCTTAATACAAGCGGTATCTTAATACAAGTGGTCTCTTAATACAAGTGGTATCTTAATACAAGTAGTCTCTTAATACAAGTGGTCTCTTAATACAAGTGGTATCTTAATACAAGTGATCTCTTAATACAAGTGGTCTCTTAATACAAGTGGTCTCTTAATACAAGTGGTCTCTTAATACAAGTGGTCTCTTAATACAAGTGGCCTCTTAATACAAGTGGCCTCTTAATACAAGTGCTCTCTTAATACAAGTGGTCTCTTAATACAAGCGGTATCTTAATACAAGCGGTATCTTAATACAAGTGGTCTCTTAATACAAGTGGTATCTTAATACAAGTGGTCTCTTAATACAAGTGGTCTCTTAATACAAGTGGTCTCTTAATACAAGTGGTATCTTAATACAAGTGGTATCTTAATACAAGTGGTCTCTTAATACAAGTGGTCTCTTAATACAAGTGGTATCTTAATACAAGTGGTCTCTTAATACAAGTGGTCTCTTAATACAAGTGGTCTCTTAATACAAGTGGTCTCTTAATACAAGTGGTCTCTTAATACAAGTGGTCTCTTAATACAAGTGGTCTCTTAATACAAGTGGTATCTTAATACAAGCGGTTCTTAATACAAGCGGTATCTTAATACAAGTGGTCTCTTAATACAAGTGGTCTCTTAATACAAGTGGTATCTTAATACAAGCGGTATCTTAATACAAGTGGTCTCTTAATACAAGTGGTCTCTTAATACAAGTGGTCTCTTAATACAAGTGGTCTCTTAATACAAGTGGTCTCTTAATACAAGTGGTCTCTTAATACAAGTGGTCTCTTAATACAAGTGGTCTCTTAATACAAGTGGCCTCTTAATACAAGTGGTCTCTTAATACAAGCAGTATCTTAATACAAGCTGTATCTTAATACAAGTGGTATCTTAATACAAGTGGTCTCTTAATACAAGCGGTATCTTAATACAAGCGGTATCTTAATACAAGTGGTCTCTTAATACAAGTGGTCTTGGTCTCTTAATACAAGTGATCTCTTAATACAAGTGATCTCTTAATACAAGTAGCCTCTTAATACAAGTAGCCTCTTAATACAAGTGGTCTCTTAATACAAGTAGCCTATTAATACAAGTAGCCTCTTAATACAAGTAGCCTATTAATACAAGTGGTATCTTAATACAAGTGGTATCTTAATACAAGTGGTATCTTAATGCAAGTGGTCTCTTAATACAAGTGGTCTCTTAATACAAGTGGTCTCGTAATACAAGTGGTATCTTAATACAAGTGGTCTCTTAATACAAGTGGTCTCGTAATACAAGTGGTCTCTTAATACAAGTGGTATCTTAATACAAGTGGTCTCTTATTACAAGTGGTATCTTAATACAAGTGGTCTCTTAATACAGGTGGTCTCTTAATACAAGTGGTATCTTAATACAAGTGGTCTCTTAATACAAGTGGTATCTTAATACAAGTAGTCTCTTAATACAAGTGGTCTCATAATACAAGTGGTCTCTTAATACAGGTGGTCTCTTAATACAAGTGGTATCTTAATACAAGTGGTCTCTTAATACAAGTGGTATCTTAATACAAGTGGTCTCATAATACAAGTGGTCTCGTAATACAAGTGGTCTCTTAATACAAGTAGTCTCTTAATACAAGTGGTCTCTGAATACAAGTGATCTCTTAATACAAGTGGTCTCTTAATACAAGTAGCCTATTAATACAAGTGGTATCTTAATGCAAGTGGTCTCATAATACAAGTGGTCTCTTATTACAAGTGGTCTCATAATACAAGTGGTATCTTAATACAAGTGGTCTCTTAATACAAGTGGTCTCTTAATACAAGTGGTATATTAATACAAGTGGTATCTTAATACAAGTGGTATCTTAATACAAGTGGTATCTTAATACAAGTGGTCTCTTAATACAAGTAGTCTCTTAATACAAGTGGTATATTAATACAAGTGATCTCTTAATACAAGTGGTCTCGTAATACAAGTGGTCTCTTAATACAAGTGGTCTCTTAATACAAGTGGTCTCTTAATACAAGTGGCCTCTTAATACAAGTAGCCTCTTAATACAAGTAGCCTCTTAATACAAGTGCTCTCTTAATACAAGTGCTCTCTTAATACAAGTGCTCTCTTAATACAAGTGCTCTCTTAATACAAGCGGTATCTTAATACAAGCGGTAACTTAATACAAGTGGTCTCTTAATACAAGTGGTCTCTTAATACAAGCGGTATCTTAATACAAGCGGTATCTTAATACAAGTTGTCTCTTAATACAAGTGGTCTCTTAATACAAGTAGTCTCTTAATACAAGTAGTCTCTTAATACAAGTGGTATCTTAATACAAGTGATCTCTTAATACAAGTGGTCTCGTAATACAAGTGGTCTCTTAATACAAGTGGTCTCTTAATACAAGTGGTCTCTTAATACAAGTGCTCTATTAATACAAGTGCTCTCTTAATACAAGTGCTCTCTTAATACAAGCAGTATCTTAATACAAGCGGTATCTTAATACATGCGGTCTCTTAATACAAGTGGTCTCTTAATACAAGTGGTATCTTAATACAAGCGGTATCTTAATACAAGTGGTCTCTTAATACAAGTGGTCTCTTAATACAACTGGTCTCTTAATACAAGTGGTCTCTTAATACAAGTAGCCTATTAATACAAGTGGTCTCTTAATACAAGTGGTATATTAATACAAGTGGTCTTGGTCTCTTAATACAAGTGGTCTATTAATACAAGTGGTCTCTTAATACAAGTGGTCTCTTAATACAAGTAGTCTCTTAATACAAGTGGTCTCTTAATACAAGTGGTATTGTAATACAAGTGGTCTCTTAATACAAGTAGCCTCTTAATACATGTGGTCTCTTAATACAAGTGGTATATTAATACAAGTGGTCTTGGTCTCTTAATACAAGTGGTCTCTTAATACAAGTGGTCTCTTAATACAAGTGGTATCGTAATACAAATGGTCTCATAATACAAGTGATCTCTTAATACAAGTGATCTCTTAATACAAGTAGCCTCTTAATACAAGTGGTCTCTTAATACAAGTGGTCTCTTAATACAAGTAGCCTATTAATACAAGTAGCCTCTTAATACAAGTATCCTCTTAATACAAGTAGCCTATTAATACAAGTGGTATCTTAATACAAGTGGTATCTTAATACAAGTGGTATCTTAATGCAAGTGGTCTCTTAATACAAGTGGTCTCTTAATACAAGTGATCTCTTAATACAAGTGGTCTCTTAATACAAGTAGCCTATTAATACAAGTGGTATCTTAATGCAAGTGGTCTCATAATACAAGTGGTCTCATAATACAAGTGGTATCATAATACAAGTGGTCTCTTAATACAAGTGGTCTCTTAATACAAGTGGTATATTAATACAAGCGGTATCTTAATACAAGTGGTATCTTAATACAAGTGGTATCTTAATACAAGTGGTCTCTTAATACAAGTAGTCTCTTAATACAAGTGGTATATTAATACAAGTGATCTCTTACTACAAGTGGTCTCTTAATACAAGTGGTCTCTTAATACAAGTGGTCTCTTAATACAAGTGGTCTCTTAATACAAGTGGCCTCTTAATACAAGTGGCCTCTTAATACAAGTAGCCTCTTAATACAAGTGCTCTCTTAATACAAGTGCTCTCTTAATACAAGTGCTCTCTTAATACAAGCGGTATCTTAATACAAGTGGTCTCTTAATACAAGTGGTCTCTTAATACAAGCGGTATCTTAATACAAGCGGTATCTTAATACAAGTTGTCTCTTAATACAAGTGGTCTCTTAATACAAGTAGTCTCTTAATACAAGTAGTCTCTTAATACAAGTGGTATCTTAATACAAGTGATCTCGTAATACAAGTGATCTCGTAATACAAGCAGTCTCTTAATACAAGCGGTATCTTAATACAAGTGGTCTCTTAATACAAGTGGTATCTTAATACAAGTGGTCTCTTAATACAAGTGTTATCTTAATACAAGTGGTCTCTTAATACAAGTAGTCTCTTAATACAAGTGGTATCTTAATACAAGTGATCTCTTAATACAAGTGATCTCTTAATACAAGTGATCTCTTAATACAAGTGGTCTCTTAATACAAGTGGTCTCTTAATACAAGTGGTCTCTTAATACAAGTGCTCTCTTAATACAAGCGGTATCTTAATACAAGTGGTATCTTAATACAAGTGGTATATTAATACAAGTGGTATCTTAATACAAGCGGTATCTTAATACAAGTGGTCTCTTAATACAAGTGGTCTCTTAATACAAGTGGTCTCTTAATACAAGTGGTCTCTTAATACAAGTAGTCTCTTAATACAAGTGGTATCTTAATACAAGTGATCTCTTAATACAAGTGGTCTCTTAATACAAGTGGTCTCTTAATACAAGTGGCCTCTTAATACAAGTGCTCTCTTAATACAAGCAGTATCTTAATACAAGCAGTATCTTAATACAAGCGGTATCTTAATACAAGTGGTCTCTTAATACAAGTGGTCTCTTAATACAAGTGGTCTCTTAATACAAGCGGTATCTTAATACAAGCGGTATCTTAATACAAGTGGTCTCTTAATACAAGTGGTCTTGGTCTCTTAATACAAGTGATCTCTTAATACAAGTGATCTCTTAATACAAGTAGCCTCTTAATACAAGTAGCCTCTTAATACAAGTGGTCTCTTAATACAAGTAGCCTATTAATACAAGTGGTATCTTAATGCAAGTGGTCTCATAATACAAGTGGTCTCTTAATACAAGTGGTATCTTAATACAAGTGGTCTCTTAATACAAGTGGTCTCTTAATACAAGTGGTCTCTTAATACAAGTGGTATATTAATACAAGTGGTATCTTAATACAAGTGGTATCTTAATACAAGTGGTATCTTAATACAAGTGGTTTCTTAATACAAGTAGTCTCTTAATACAAGTGGTATATTAATACAAGTGATCTCGTAATACAAGTGGTCTCTTAATACAAGTGGTCTCTTAATACAAGTGGTCTCTTAATACAAGTGGCCTCTTAATACAAGTGGCCTCTTAATACAAGTGGCCTCTTAATACAAGTAGCCTCTTAATACAAGTGCTCTCTTAATACAAGTGCTCTCTTAATACAAGTGCTCTCTTAATACAAGCGGTATCTTAATACAAGCGGTATCTTAATACAAGTGGTCTCTTAATACAAGTGGTCTCTTAATACAAGCGGTATCTTAATACAAGGGTATCTTAATACAAGTTGTCTCTTAATACAAGTGGTCTCTTAATACAAGTAGTCTCTTAATACAAGTAGTCTCTTAATACAAGTGGTATCTTAATACAAGTGATCTCGTAATACAAGTGGTCTCTTAATACAAGTGGTCTCTTAATACAAGTGGTCTCTTAATACAAGTGGCCTCTTAATACAAGTGGCCTCTTAATACAAGTGCTCTCTTAATACAAGTGCTCTCTTAATACAAGCGGTATCTTAATACAAGCGGTATCTTAATACAAGTGGTCTCTTAATACAAGTGGTATCTTAATACAAGCGGTATCTTAATACAAGTTGTCTCTTAATACAAGTGGTCTCTTAATACAAGTGGTATCTTAATACAAGTGGTCTCTTAATACAAGTAGTCTCTTAATACAAGTGGTATCTTAATACAAGTGATCTCTTAATACAAGTGGTCTTGTAATACAAGTGGTCTCTTAATACAAGTGGTCTCTTAATACAAGTGGCCTCTTAATACAAGGTGCCTCTTAATACAAGTAGCCTCTTAATACAAGTGGTCTCTTAATACAAGTGGTCTCTTAATACAAGTGCTCTCTTAATACAAGCGGTATCTTAATACAAGCGGTATATTAATACAAGAGGTCTCTTAATACAAGTGGTCTCTTAATACAAGTGGTATATTAATACAAGCGGTATCTTAATACAAACGGTATCTTAATACAAGTGGTATCTTAATACAAGTGGTCTCTTAATACAAGTAGTCTCTTAATACAAGTGGTCTCTTAATACAAGTGGTCTCTTAATACAAGTGGTCTCTTAATACAAGTAGTCTCTTAATACAAGTGGTATCTTAATACAAGTGATCTCTTAATACAAGTGATCTCGTAATACAAGTGGTCTCTTAATACAAGTGGTCTCTTAATACAAGTGGCCTCTTAATACAAGTGCTCTCTTAATACAAGCGGTATCTTAATACAAGCGGTATCTTAATACAAGCGGTCTCTTAATACAAGTGGTCTCTTAATACAAGTGGTCTCTTAATACAAGCGGTATCTTAATACAAGCGGTATCTTAATACAAGTGGTCTCTTAATACAAGTGGTATCTTAGTACAAGTGGTCTCTTAATACAAGTAGCCTCTTAATACAAGTGGTATATTAATACAAGTGGTATATTAATACAAGTGGTCTTGGTCTCTTAATACAAGTGGTATCTTAATACAAGTGGTCTCTTAATACAAGTGGTCTCTTAATACAAGTGGTCTTGGTCTCTTAATACAAGTGATCTCTTAATACAAGTGATCTCTTAATACAAGTAGCCTTTTAATACAAGTAGCCTCTTAATACAAGTGGTCTCTTAATACAAGTACTCTCTTAATACAAGTGGTATCTTAATACAAGTGCTCTCTTAATACAAGCGGTATCTTAATACAAGCGGTATCTTAATACAAGTGGTCTCTTAATACAAGTGGTCTCTTAATACAAGTGGCCTCTTAATACAAGTGGCCTCTTAATACAGGTAGCCTCTTAATACAAGTGGTATCTTAATACAAGTGGTCTCTTAATACAAGTGGTCTCTTAATACAAGTGGTATCTTAATACAAGCAGTATCTTAATACAAGCGGTCTCTTAATACAAGTGGTATCTTAGTACAAGTGGTCTCTTAATACAAGTGGTCTCTTAATACAAGTAGCCTCTTAGTACAAGTGGTATATTAATACAAGTGGTATATTAATACAAGTGGTCTTGGTCTCTTAATACAAGTGGTATCTTAATACAAGTGGTCTCTTAATACAAGTGGTCTCTTAATACAAGTGGTCTTGGTCTCTTAATACAAGTGATCTCTTAATACAAGTGATCTCTTAATACAAGTGGCCTCTTAATACAAGTGGCCTCTTAATACAAGTAGCCTCTTAATACAAGTGGTCTCTTAATACAAGTGGTCTCTTAATACAAGTGGTCTCTTAATACAAGTGGTCTCTTAATACAAGTGGTATCTTAGTACAAGTGGTCTCTTAATACAAGTGGTCTCTTAATACAAGTAGCCTCTTAATACAAGTGGTATATTAATACAAGTGGTATATTAATACAAGTGGTCTTGGTATCTTAATACAAGTGGTATATTAATACAAGTGGTCTCTTAATACAAGTGCTCTCTTAATACAAGCGGTATCTTAATACAAGCGGTATCTTAATACAGGTGGTCTCTTAATACAAGTGGTATCTTAATACAAGTGGTCTCTTAATACAAGTGGTCTCTTAATACAAGTGGTCTCTTAATACAAGTGGTATCTTAATACAAGCGGTATCTTAGTACAAGTGGTCTCTTAATACAAGTGGTCTCTTAATACAAGTGGTCTCTTAGTACAAGTGGTATCTTAATACAAGTGGTATCTTAATACAAGTGGTCTCTTAATACAAGAGGTATCTTAATACAAGTGGTATCTTAATACAAGAGGCCTCTTAATACAAGTGGCCTCTTAATACAAGTGGTCTCTTAATACAAGTGGCCTCTTAATACAAGCGGTCTCTTAATACAAGTGGTCTCTTAATACAAGTGGTCTCTTAATAAAAGTGGCCTCTTAATACAAGTGGTCTCTTAATAAAAGTGGTATCTTAATACAAGTGGCCTCTTAATACAAGTGGTATCTTAATACAAGTGGCCTCTTAATACAAGTGGCCTCTTAATACAAGTGGTATCTTAATACAAGTGGTATCTTAATACAAGTGGGATCTTAATACAAATGGTCTCTTAATACAAGTCGTCTCTTAATAAATGTGGCATTTCGAGCAAGTTGACTCATTGCGTCAGAATCTGCTATAACAAATATTTCATTTCGAGGTATATAACAACATAAAGAGTTAAACACGCAAAAATTAAAAGAAATCACGTTTGTAACATTAAAGAAAAGACAACATTTATTTACCTATATTTGTGTTCGGACCTGTCAACAAAGATTTGATTTTCTCTAGCTTAGCTGCTTCCTTGTCGACGACAGTGTTCTGTGTGTATCTGATCGCACTCGGCTTCGGGGGCTGCCAACTATTATTTATTCTAACACCCATACCAGGACCAGCTTTATGGGGACCAGAACCGAGGTTGGGACCTGCATAACAAACATTTATCAACAGGAAGTTACAAACTGTAGTTTGAAAATAAATTATGAAGATTTGGTTTGTTTGTTGCTTTGTAGTCTGTAGTTTATACATTTTTATTTTAGCTCGATTGCGAAACATGTTCCTACAACTTATATTGATCACTCTCGAGACCTCATACCTGATGGAATCCATTGCCACGGTGGAGAGAGCAGCGGCATTGTTTGTCGTTCTGAGTGCCAGAATAAACCAGCTAGGCATACAGTCACAGTAAGTAGTTTATATAATCTATTATCACAAGTGTTTTAGCCAGTTCAGTAAAGTTTTAGTTAATGGTTGCAATGGTGGGTTTTTAGTTCCGAAAACATATCCAGAAATCACCACATGCATCCAAATACAGCACATTGTTAACACTCTGAGAAGTTAGTTTATACAAATTTATTTTAGCTCGATTGCGAAACAAATTATTTCAACTTATATTAATCACTCTCGAGACCTCATTCCTGATGGAATCCATCGCCACGAGGGAGAGAAGAGGCAACGTGGAATTTAAATGCCTTGCCTAAGGGCACAATCGAGAAGTTTTAACATGGAAAAACGAACGTTTATTTTTAGACAATTGCAATTGGCAGGGCTTCTAAAATGATCAAAACCAAATCGGTCCAGGCCGAAATCGACAGTCCGGACCCCCCATGTCCTTCTAATATTTTGACCCCCCCCCCCCATAAATTTGTAAGTAAACCCAATTTGCTTTCTTGCTTTATTTCTTAACAAGTTTGGCATGCTTTGCAGTGTTTGAGAAAATATGGCAGAGATGTAGCGTCATTTGCGATATATATACATATATAGGCTGAGGGTTGAATTCCTGCAGTATTGGTCCATTGATAGGCACATACATCAACTCAGGGTTCATTCTAGGTCAGAATTTTTGGGAGAAGTGAGAAAGCGTGTGATCGCTTCCTTAAATGGTGTTCTTTAATATACTTCTGCAAAATAGGGTTAAAATGCACAGTACAACCATTAAATACAATATTTGAATAGAAGGAGTGTTTTATAATGGGCCAGTGTATCTTACTAGACAAAATTTTGTTTGAAAATCGTAAAAACCAACAAATAATTATTTTTTTTAGGGAGAAGAGGGAGGGCGAAGTCAGGGTCCCTAGGGCGACAATTTCGCCCACATCGCCCTCTAGAATGATCCCTGATCAACTCATCAATTAAGTGTGCACTGTGTAGCAAAATCTATTTTCTGTAGAGAAAGTGTTTTTACGTTTATTTATCGTCGCTACCGGTTGCCCATATGAGCGATGCCTCCTAAAGAGATTAGTTATTTTAGATTTTGGAGGATAGTGCAATGATACAGACAGAGACCCATTCCAGAATCTCCTCTGGTTCTTTTACGTGCACAGTGTAAAGCACCGACACGAGACCTCGGTTTAATATCCCATCTGAAAGACTGTTAATTTTATTAGGGTCAGACGGGGGATCGAACCTGCGATCCCTGGATTACCAGTCCAGCATGTTACCACTGGACTACATATCCATCTGTATGGAGAGAAATAACACACTGAAATTCCATATCTATTTTTAGACACGCACATGTAATTTTAAGAAGCCCCATAGCAATTACTTCCCTTATAGATTATAAATTCTATAATCTATAATGCGTTTATTACTGTGTCAGTCAG
This sequence comes from Archivesica marissinica, assembly GCA_014843695.1. Lineage (NCBI taxonomy): Eukaryota > Metazoa > Mollusca > Bivalvia > Venerida > Vesicomyidae > Archivesica > Archivesica marissinica. Next base: position 940,562 of record CM026398.1, on the reverse strand, counting down.
TTGACAGGAGTAAATCACGGTTTGAAATTTATTGACAATTTAGTGCCTAGGGGAAATATCTGGCTCGGATTAATGTATGGCTTTGGGACAATTATCGGACAATTAACATGGATCAGTCAAGCAGGTCGCATATCAATCTTAGACGAGAAACAGGTGTGAACAAATACATACACCTTATCAAGGGATTATATTTACCAATTTATGTTTGTTAGAAAAATGTATTCGACAGATTTCTTGGCCTTTTCACCAATTTTCTGGACAGATTTTCTATATGTCTTTGGTTGCTACAACTGGTCCCCAGTTTATAATTTGGTCTTGGACCGGGAGACCAGGCAATTGGCATTCAGTTTTTTCAGCTGATTCCTTTGTTTCGTTATATCAACTTTTCACAGATCATCTGTTACATTGTGTTTGATAGGGTGGAAGCTGTACAATTGTGTGTTTTACGTTTATTTATCGTCGCTACCAGTTGCCCATATGAGCGACGCCTCCTGAAGAGATTAGTTATTTTAGATTTTGGAGGATAGTGCAATGATACAGACAGAGACCAATTCCAGAATCTCCTCTGGTTCTTTTACATGCACGGTGTAAAGCACCGACATGAGACCTCGGTTTAACGTCCCATCTGAAAGACTTAATTTTATTAGGGTCAGACGGGGGGATCGAACCTGCGATCCCTGGATTACTGTACCATTGTATTGCAGATTGGCATTTCTACTTCTGTGGTTATCCAGGACGGTTTTTGCTGTTGACTGTATATCCTTCATCGACAGTTTTATATTGGCCATATCTATCATCAAGTCATCATCGCCGTCATCCCACGCATCAAGAGTCTCATTCTGGAAGTCTTGAAACGAATCACCACTTCGCACAATCTTTGTCTTGTCCTCTTTCTTGGCTATTTTGCTGAAAATAATTGTGAAAAAACTGTTTATTTTATGTTATCAAAGTATTGAAATTTACCAGCAAAATAAAATGTTCCACGCCACTGATGCTTGTGGTTCCTAGCTGCTGATGCTTGTGGTTCCTAGCCACTGATGTTTGTGGTTCCTAGCTGCTGATGCTTGTGGTTCCTAGCCACTGATGTTTGTGGTTCCTAGCTGCTGATGCTTGTGGTTCCTAGCCACTGATGTTTGTGGTTCCTAGCCACTGATGCTTGTGGTTCCTAGCTGCTGATGCTTGTGGTTCCTAGCCACTGATGCTTGTGGTTCCTAGCCACTGATGCTTGTGGTTCCTAGCTGCTGATGCTTGTGGTTCCTAGCTGCTGATGCTTGTGGTTCCTAGCCACTGATGCTTGTGGTTCCTAGCTGCTGATGCTTGTGGTTCCTAGCTGCTGATGTTTGTGGTTCCTAGCTGCTGATGCTTGTGTTCTGATTCTTGTGGTTCCTAGCCACTGATTCTTGTGGTTCCTAGCCACTGATGTTTGTGGTTCCTAGCTGCTGCATGTTGAAATGTTGTCAACTTGAACATTTTCACGCTTAAAGTAGCACACCCCTTCACTTTCTTCAAGTAGTGGCTAACATTTCCTAATTGTTTTTTATTTTGTATGTATGTATGTTCCATTAATGTCAAACCACTTGCGGGGACCTAAACATGTTTTCCTGGGCAGGCTTAGCTGACCTAAGTGGTTAACCAGTACTAAGCAATGTGTGTGAGGTGCCTTGCTCAATGACACTACATATGTGGCTCAATATACATACATACGTGGCCAGACCGAGTATCGAACCCGGGACCGTTCGATTCCAAATCCGACGCTCTACCACTAGACCACGGACACAACACATGTGGTATCCATGGGGCGAATTCCTAGAATGAATCCCGAACCTTAAATTAGAGAAACATTGGACAACAGACAAACCATCTTATAGCAATAACAAACCTGGAGTTATACATGCCACAAGTGAGCCGATACAAGAGACTTTGTTGGCTGTATGTCTGTATGTAGAGCGGGCACATATACTTACGTATGGGTCCACCTTCGTGGTCGAGTGGTTAAGGTTGCTGAATTGTATACCACTGTAACCTATCATCACTGATGGTTACGGGTTCGAGCCCCGCTCAGACAGTTTCTCATTTATATGAAAAAGTTGGCAGTTTCTTACGGAGGTTGGCGCCCCAAGTACTGGTTAACCGCTGGAGTCTGCCCAGGAAAGGTGTTGTTAGGTAAACTGCCCGCCGGCGATATAGCAAAATGGTGCTGATGCAGGTGTAAAACCCGAAATATAACATATAACTTACGTATGGAGTCGTATAATGCTAGTAAACCGATACAAAATAATAACCTGAAATATTACCCATGGCCAACATTACACACTAAAGTAATGGTAACAATACTACCATCCATACTCACCTATAAAACGTCCCCCCACTACTTTGGTCATGAAATCTGTGGGTGGCACTCGCATATAAGACAGGTTGATAAAATGGACAACAGACAACAGTATAAATTGCATGTTTGATCTGTGCAAGTTGAAGAAATTTTCAGTGTTAGAGTGCTTTCTTTTCTACAACATAATGTTGCATATCATTTAAACACATTTTAAAAATAAACAACATTTTTTAGCCCTCGCTTATAAGACGGGAAGCAACTTTGAGGCCATAAAATGTACCCGCATGTGATCGTTATTCATGCAAAGACACGAATACATGTATGTATGTATTCGATTGCAATCCCAAATGTTTGTGTATTCATGTATGTATGTTCCTTTAATGTCAAACTCCTTGCAGGGACTTAGACATGTTTTCCTGGGTAGGCTTAGCCGACCTAAGCGATTAACCAGTACTAAGCAATGTGTGTGAGGTGCCTTGCTCAATGACACTACATATGTGGCCTGGCCGAGTATCGAACCCGGGACCGTTCGTGATTCCAAATCCGACGCTCTACCACTGGACCACGAATACATTTCTTAGAAATGAGTAGATATTAGAGCTCTTAAAAAATATTAGTCTGGGCTGTTCCAAAGATATATCACCCCCCTCCTACTAGGTATTATTTTTAAAATGTAAGCAATTCATATAATATTGTACATATTAGCAGCAAACCTTGTCTTCTGCTGAGATATTATTCTGGACAAGCACCCCAGCAGCATTCTTTGAAATTTGACACAATTTATTTTCATTAAAAATGTACAATCGAACTTTGTTGCCTCGAATTTGACTGGTCTGTTAATAATGGTTCCAGTCATGGGTGGTTCAAGTCAAGGATAGTCAGTCTGGGGTGTTTCAAGTCAAGGATACTCAGTCTGGGGGCCCATTATAAAGCACTCCTTCTATTCAAATGTTGTATTTAATGGTTGTACTGTGCATTTTAACCCTATTTTGCAGAAGTATATTAAAGAACACCATTTAAGGAAGCGATCACGCGCTTTCTCACTTCTCCCAAAAATTCTGACCTAGAATGAACCCTGATAATCATATTCAATTACATTTTAAAACTGCTGTATTCATATTCAAGCTTTTGGAAATTATTCGTACTCAAACACATTTTGAAGTATTTGACCCCTGCTAGGATGAGCCCTGTTGGCTGGATACACGGCCATTATTGCATGAGCCCTGTTGGCTGGATACACGGCCATTATTGCATGAGCCCTGTTGGCTGGATACACGGCCATTATTGCATGAGCCCTGGAGGCTGGATACACGGCCATTATTGCAGGGTTCCCGCTGTCGGTCACCAATGGCGCCAATTGCGACAAAAAACAAATATTGGTGCTAAATTTTGTGAATTGGCGATTTGGGGACATGTTTGTCTAGTACATGTCTTCATATATTTATTTGTGAACTATATGGCTCTTAGTTGGCTCCAGCGTTTTTCAATTAGCGACAGAAGTGGCACAGACAAACATTCAGGGAACCCTGTATTGGATGTAACATGTCCATCAATCCTAGCTCTAATTACCTGATTGGCTGTTTCATGGGCGGATGCTGGGCTCCATAGACAGGCTTACCACTGAAAAATACAGAACACGTACATGTATAATGCATGAAACTATTATCCTCAATGAGAGCCACTGCTGATCTTTGTTATTATCTCCCTTTGATAGATCAAGTCTCGTTTATCACTAAATGTCTAAATGTCAATTGGTTTTTTTAGCCGGGAAAAGAGTGTTAGTATTTTGTTATACAAATTTATTTTACCTTGATTGCGAAACAAGTTATTTCAACTTATATAAATCACTCTCGAGACCTCATTCCTTGATGGAATCCATCACCATGAGAGAGAAGAGGCAACGTGGAGTATTGTGTAAGTGTTAGTATTGATCTAAAAAATAATTTATAGTATCAATAGATTATTGTAAAATAACTGTCATTTATATTATATGTTTACATATGTAATTGTTAATTACAACATGAAAAAATAAACTGGCTACTCCTCAGAGCTTTCCCAGAACTATGCTTTACCAGAAATCACTACAATCCAGCAACATGGAGATACCAGCTGAGCATTATATACGAGCTAGATTAAATAGATCTAAATCATCTTGAATCAAACAATATTCACTGACGCAAAATATTTTTCCAAATGTACAAAAACGTCTTGTATTTTGAGCCATTTCAGCTTTTCAACTCAGGTGAGCAATCCAGGGCCCTCTTGTTTAGTGAATATTCAGTGGTCAATATTGGTACACAAGAACATAACTAATTAACTATGCAGGTTTTTATACTCCCCAATCACGTAAATAATGAATATAGCTATCAGAACTCTTACACCACAATTTTAAAAGACACGGGGCAGTGAAACAAAAAACAAATACATCAAAAGAAACTGTGTGTTTTTAAGTTTATTTATCATCGCTACCGGTTGCCCATATGAGCGACGCCTCCTGAAGAGATTAGTCATTTTAGATTTTTGGAGGATAGTGCAAATGATACAGACCCATTCCAGAGTTTCCTCTGGTTCTTTTACGTGCATGGTGTAAAGCACCGATACGAGACCTCGGTTTAACGTCCCATCTGAAAGACTGTTAATTTTATTAGGGTCAGTCGGGGGATCGAACCTGCGATCCCTGGATTACCAGTCCAGCGTGTTACCACTGGACTACAGATCCGTCTGTTCAAAAGAAACAAGATATATGCATTTTATATTATAGCATCCAACTTAAAGCATGCTCAAGTTTAAAAAATATGTGGCATCCAGATGACTGCCAACAAGTCCAACGATAGGTCATTTATATATGCACTGTTCCAGAGATACTATGTCTCACCAGAGATACTATGTCTCACCAGAGATACTATGACATAATGTCTTACCAGTGATTAGCATTAAAAATGCTTAATCACCTCAGGGCTCAGCATTGTTTAACTGGATTTGAAAACCTGAAGTATTTAAAGTATTCGTCATGATGCATTTTACTTTTAGTTGCTTTCATGTTTAAGCCAAATTTTAATTGCTTAACTGTTTTACCATACATGTATGTTTGATTGAAGCATATGTTGAATTGAATGGTCCCGGGTTCTATACTCAGTCAGGTCACATATGTAGTGTCATTGAGCAAGGCACCTCACACACACTGCTTAGTACTGGTAGGCCGCTTAGGTCGGCTAAACCTGCCCAGTAAAATATGTCTAGTTCCCGCAAGTTTTTTGACATTAATGGAACATACTGTCATACATACATACACATGTGTAGCATCCATAGTCCAGTGGTAGAGCGTCGGATTTGGAATTGATCGGTCCCGGGTTCGATACTCGGTCAGGCCACGTATGTAGTGTCATTGAGCAAGGCACCTCACACACATCGTTTAGTAAGTATTGGCTAAGTATGCCCAGAAAAACATGTCTAGGTCCCCGCAAGGGGTTTGATATTAATGGTACATACATACATACACACTTGTCGGAAAATAGCTTATTAGCTAATGATATTTGTAAATGTGAACAGACTTTAAACGTATGTATGTATGTTCCATTAATGTCAAACCCCTTGCGGGGACCTAGACACGTTTTCCTGAACATGCTTAGTCGACCATAGCGGTTAACCAGTACTAAGCAATGTGTGAAGGTGCCTTGCTCAATGACACTACATACGTGGCCTGACTGAGTATCCGACGCTCTACCACTGGAGGCTCTGGTAAATAACGCATTTTGAATGTAATATATTATGTATATTTAGATACGATATGTATTCCAAATGCTTCAGCTCTCTGTGAGCGTTTGCCTAATGCCCATGGTATAGATATAAAGGGAAAATTGGACTTAGAAGTTGGATTGGTATCCCGGTGTTACTGGTTTCCGACGATGTAGTACATAACGGACTCCTATAGGTTTAGAATTGTCATACACTGCAAACAATTTTATGTCACCAAATAAACAATATTTTACCATTCATTCACAAAAATCTCGAAGAAAATCGAATGTTTACTTTTTGAGAAAAGTTGACAAAATAGCGGTACCTCATTCACAGTAATCCGGAATGACGTCACATGTTTTCGCCTAACTGTGGAAATTGCCTACAGCGCGAGCATTAGTATGTAAGCAACAGTTTTTTTTAACAAAACAATATAAATAAGGAAGACTTACTTTAATAATAGGCTTAATTTATCATTTTCATTCAAAATTCATTTGTTGGAACTTGGAGAACATTTTGTCTATATACTGTATCTAAAACACTAATTTAGTTTAACTTAGACAAACACACGGGGCATAAGAAGTCGTCACCCATCCTAATTACTCTGACTGGGTGCAGACCCGTAACTGGACCCATCCATCGAACACATCATACGGTGCCTAACAGAGAATAACTAGGTTTACACAACCATGTATATCAGTTGGAGAACCTGTGACAACACATGGACCTGAAGGCGAAAAACGGTGATATTATGCCCTTGTGTGTAATAACGGACGGAACTCGTAAACACGGAGCAGTGAGACTATAATGACATTTTTATTCGTAAATATATTGGCGTGGCAGACGATGCATGTGTCATTTTGGAGAAAAAATTGCCAATTTCTGAATGATATTTATATGGTGACATAAAACGGATAGTGAAATTAGTGAAAACTGGGGTAGGTTTAAAGTTTTCACCGGTAATTTACCTTGTCTGATCTATTATGATCAGTTAGAAATAGATTGGAAGTGCACAAGGAATGTTTATTTATAATTCCGGTAACTGGAGCGTGAAATATTGCGTGATCTCTCGCGACTTGCTATTCCCACAGTTAGGCGAAAACCTGTTCTGGGCGAAAACTCTTCACGCCGGGATAATTGCCAAATATTGCAAACCTTCCAGGACCACTGCCCGACCGTTTCCAGAAACTTGACCGACCACCCTCCTTCACAGAACTCCCACTTATCGACATCGCTCTGTTAGTGGACCAATCTTATTTCTCCTGAGAAAGCTGTCAAATTAACGTCTACATTTTTTAACGTGAAAAAGTAGTTTGTTGTCATAAATGGCGACTTCCTGTTACATTGACCTTGAACCTAACGAAGATGGATAAAATCCGTACCGATACGTTAACTACCAACAATAGGGGATAATTACGCAAAAGGCATACCCTTTTATCAGCACCTGTGGCATAGGTCAGTCACAGGCATTAAATACAATCGCTTTACTATGGCCTATAGTCTATTAGTAGTCTTTACAATAATATGAAATAGGTACTACAGGCCAATATCGAGTACTGAACTAGACTTCTAATCCCACAGTCAAAAACTCAACATCCTGTCAACTCATATATGACAAGTACATGTACAATCCGGCTATGGAACAGTCTACCGACATATATAAAGTGGGGTCGCAGTCTGCTGACTTTTGTCTCATAATAAATGGTCACTACCGGGAAATGGCAGTATATTCTTCACATATAATATGCACACATCATCAACATATTGGTTTTCCCCCCATCTCAACTAGATCGCTATAGACATGAACCACATCCGAAAAATGGAATTGATACAAGAATTTCTGAACGATTTTAACTAATATGCCAATAGCTGCCTAAATGTGCATGTCGCCTTCAATAGATCTACTGCTCTAGCTAATGTGTAACGTCCACATGTACTTTAATTAAATATTATAGTTTTATTATTATGTTTATCCACAGATGAAAGTCTGATAGTATAACTAAAAACAAAACAATGGTCTGTTGATAATTTTATATAAATGACTTTATTGTTTCTGTTGCCGCCAGAAACGTGTAAGCTACGTTACCAGATATATACGCGACCATACCACGAGTCTACAAACAGCATTGGTATGTATGGGTAGCCTATATGGCACTGCTGAAGTAGGCTTCAATATATAAAAGCATACATATGAACACTATGTTGCTTTACTATCAAATCAAAACCCAACACCAGGTAACCGGAATATCAATCGTTGCTTTAACAATTTAAGCTACGTTACTACCAATACCACACACGTTTGACAATTAAGCATTTCAATAAATATTGCTGTGAATAGAAAACAACATTCAGTTTGATATACTCAACATGTAAGTGAACTATTGCCTATTACTTGGACCCCTGCTTTCCATAGCCTACATAAATGACCTCCCAAACTTTTACCACAACTTATGTTCATTACTTTCTTAAATTATACTTTTAACTACTCATACTTATAACTTCTTTGCGGTTTTTGACACGCAACATGTATACGTCCCCGCGAGGATGGATGGATGGATGGATGGATGGATGGAGGGGTGGTGGGTGGATGGATGGATGGATGGATGGATGGGTGGGTGGGTGGGTGGGTGGTGGGTGGGTGGGTGGGTGGGTGGGTGGGGGGGGGTGGATGGAGGATGGATGGATGGATGGATGAAGGATGGATGGATGGATGGATGGATGGATGGATGGGGATGGATGGATGGATGGATGGAGGATGGAGGGATGGATGGATGGAGGGATGGATGGATGGATGGATGGATGGATGGATGGATGGATGGATGAGATGGATGGATGGAATGGATGGATGGATGGATGGATGGATGGTGGATGGGATGGATGGATGATGATGGATGGATGGGTGGTGGGTGGGGGGTGGGTGGATGGTGGGGTGGATGGAGGATGGGATGGATGGATGGATGGATGGATGGATGGATGGATGGATGGATGGATGGATGCTGGATGGATGGGGATGGATGGATGGATGGATGGATGGATGGATGGATGGATGGATGGATGGATGGATGGATGGATGGATGGATGGATGGATGGATGGATGGATGGAAGCGTCTTAAGATATGTTACGTAACCTATATTACCATTTCATTCAAAACGACCTCCGCAGAATGTTTGCACGATCCAATTACATGTGTGAAGGATATTTACTAAATGATTCCCTAAAAAATCCAAATCACCATGTTGCTGGATATGTTACATTACCAATGCCACGAGCGAGTCTTCTAAGGAACAGCCATTATATACAATCTACAGATACGTCGCAAATGTCGGTTTATTGTGTTTCGTCAATTAGTATGCCCGTGTATCAATATTGGAGCACGTGGTGTCCAGCAATTGTCACGTGAGCAACTAATGCTAATATATTACAACATTTAAAAAGGAGATAATGAGGTTCGATCCCCCGTCTGACCCTAACACAATTAACAGATTTTCTTTCAGATGAGACGTTAAACCGAGGTCTCGTGTCGGTGCTTTACATCGTGCACGTAAACGAACCAGCGGAGACTCTGGAATGAGTTTCTGTCTGTATCATTGCACTATCCTCCAAACAAAATCTAAAATGACTAATCTCTTCAGGAGGTGTCGCTCATATGGACAACCGGTAGCGACGATAAATAAACGCACGCACACACACATACACACACGCACGCACGCACGCACGCACGCACGCACGCACGCACACACGCACACACGCACGCACGCATGCACACACACACACACACATACACACATACACACACATACACACACACACATTTTATGCAACCATACCATTCATGTATAAGCAGCTGTTTCATGTTTGAACACATCTGTTGAATGACAAAATAATAGGACCACAGTCGTATTATCGATTCTGCTGTCCTATTTGTGTTACCACGCTGGACTGGTAATCCAGGGATCGCAGATTCGATCCCCCGTCTGACCATAATAAAATTAATAGTCTTTCAGATGGGACTTTAAACCGAGATCTCGTGTCGGTGCTTTACACCGTGCACGTAAAAGACCCAGAGGAGACTCTTGAATGTGTCTATGTCTGTATCATTGTACTATCTTCCAATAATCTAAAATGACTAACCTCTTCAGGAGGCGTCACTCGTGTGGGCAACCGGTAGCGACGATAAATAAACGTAAAACACACACATTTGTGTTACCACACCCACAACTATTGTTTAATCTCAAAAGTAGCCTTTCAGCAGTTTCAATTATGATGGTTGTTATGTGTATAATTATACATATTGAACTGAATTGCAACAGTTTCATGTACATGTACCTTAGCCTGGGTGCCAGTCTGTCGATTTTTCACTTTTTAACTTCTGGCAAAATTGATATGATCAGAAACTTAATAGGGCCCAAATAATAGTATCGGTGTTAAAATATATTTATTTGACTGACCAGCAAAATACATCGACGCCTGTCCCCAGGCTACATGTACCTGTGCTTCAGTTACAATCAATGGAGTGCGTTATGAATGAATAGTAAACGCAACAAAAAATAGTTCACATTTATTTATTTGTAACTTTACCTGTATTTGTTAATTTGCTTACACAATACACAACTTCTAATATTCATGCACGATTCGAAACTATTATAAAATTAAAAATAACTAGTAAATGTATTCAAACAACAGTGTGTATTCAGCATGTGTGATAAAAATCGTGAAATTAGTAGTCAAAGAAAATTCAACAAGTTGCGATTCCATCCCACCTCTGTTGAATAGTACAGACTCGTTAGCGTCACAGACGAAGATAAGGCCAATGTACTTAATGATTTTTTTGTCTCTATATCGACCATAGATGATTCAAATGCATATTTACCCTTGCCCACGCTTAAATCAAACAATTCATTCAATCAGTTTAATATATCTGAACAAGACGTAATCGATATTTTGTCAAACTTGGTTATCAATAAGGCAAGTGGGCCGGACTAAATCAGTCATATAATGTTAAAAGAAACACGCCTTTCGATTGGTCTACCCTTTGCGTTTGCCGATGATAGTTCCATTGTAGTCAGTTCCAATAATAATCTACACATACAAGATCAGTCATTTTATCTCAATATCCGGAGTGTTGGAAATCAGCAAACGTAATGCCTCTTTTCAAAAAGGGAGACAAATCGTTATCTTCAAATTATAGACCTATTTCTTTGATTAGGCAAAGTGTTGGAGAGAATTATGTTCAAACATATTTATAATTATTTACACGAACATGAACTTATATACGTGAATCAATCCGGGTTTTTACCAGGACACCCAACTATTTATCAACTTATTGACATTTATAACCAGATATGTAAAGCCTTCGATGAGAGAAAATCCATCTGCATTGTTTTTTGCGATATAAGTAAAGCATTCGATAGGGTGTGACACAAAGGTCTTCTATTTAAGCTTAAACAATATGGTGTTTCTGAAGATATAATCAAATGGTTGTCAAGTTACTTAAAGAATAGAACACACAAAGGGTTTGTGTAAATTATTCTTTTTCAGAGGAGACAATTGTAAATGCTGGAGTTCCCCAGGGCTCGGTTCTTGGACCTCTATTATTTTGTATCTACGTAAATGATATTGCTGACTCACTTCATAGCATTACTAGACTGTTCGCCGATGATAGTTCCATTGCAGTCAGTTCCAATAATAATCTACACATACAAGAAATCATTAACCAGGATCTTGATAGTATTGCCACTTGGGCAAGGCGATGGTTGGTTCAATTTAATCCGGCTAAAACAGAAGTTATGTTCATGTCTCTTAGCAAAAATAATCACATAATCCCTACTCTTTATTTTCAGAACACACAACTTAATGTTCTTCAAATTCATAAACACCTTGGTGTTACACTTAGCGACGATGGTACTTGGCATAATCATATTTTAAACATAGCAGCATCTGCGTCTAAAGTCTTAGATACAATGCGTATGTTAAAATTCAAATTAAAGAGGACAACGTTAAACCAAATATATATTTCATACATGAGACCTATCCTGGACTACGCATCCATTGTTTGGGACAATTGTACTACTTATGAAAAGGAAATGCTTGAAAAAATACAGATCAATGCTGCGCGTGTTGTCACTGGTCTAACTAGATCTGTATCAATAGCTAACCTTCTAAAAGAGATTGGCTGGGTGGACTTATCAATAAGGAGAAACATTCAAAAATTAACCCTTGTGTACAAATACAAGAACGGTGAACTTCCAAATCATTGTGGACTTTTCCCAAATACTGTTTCGGACTCAAACCTATACTTCTTGAGAAATAATCTAGACTATGCTACTGTGGCACGTCGCCTTAAAATATATGCTTCCTCCGTCATACCGTCATCTATTAAATTATGGAACGAGTTAGACACTGATACCCGTGATTCTGACTCATTAGTTTCTTTTAAACATAAGATTACAAAATTGTTCAAACCTGACCATGTTCCCTCATTTTTTCTCGATGGAGATATATTTATCCAAGTCCACCATGCCCGAATAAGAAACAGATGTAGCAATCTCAATAGTGACTTATTTTACACTCATTTACGTCAAGATTTTTAATATGCAATTGTGGATATTTAACAGAAAATGCAGAACATTATTTCTTTCGATGCACGCAATACCAATATGCATAGAAGACATCTTTTCCTAATTACCAGGCGATACCCTTAAGTGTAGAGAAACTACTCTTTGGTATAAATAGTCTAAGCAATGAAGAATATAGCACACTTTTCAAACATGTACACTCATACATAAAAGCCACAAAGCGCTTTGTACCTGCAACTGATCGCTAATTTAGAATCTGCCTGACACACCATATAATTATATATACACTACTATATCGGATCTCAGGCGTGGGGGGGGGGGGGGCTAGAGGGGGCTAGGACTGGGTTAAGACAGCATGGGAATTTTTGTTTTTCCTTTATGTTTAATTATTAGTATCTTCTTTTCTTTGAAGTGTTGATGGATTTATGAAAATAGTTTTCCTTCTCAGATTGTTTTTTGTTTGATTCAATTTCTATGTTGCGTCCATACATTATTGTTTCCATCATATGTATGTCTATCTAAATTCCAAAATTTCTGTTTATATTAATTATGTTTTTTTCCGTTTATCAACATAGAGTAAAATTGACAGTACTGAGATGATATCGCACCTTTTGTTTAATAAAGTTTGATTATTGGGAAGGGCCGTTTTCTAATGTTGGTTATAACTTGTGGCCCGACCCTTTTGCAATGTTACACACATGTATGTATGCATCTTATACATTGTTAATTTCTATTCTGTATCATGCATGTATGTCAACTGTACTGTTTAATATGCATATGCAATAAAATATGGTTAAATCAAATTATACTGTGGAGAGAATGTCAATAAGCTATTACAGCTTCCAATTCAATCCACTAGTCATTGCAAATATATGTGTGTAAAGTATGTATATGTATAGTGTGTATATTATG
>CM026398.1:897705-926010 GCA_014843695.1 Archivesica marissinica | reverse complement strand
AGGAGAAATTGGTCTGGACTGGTCCGAGCCCAACCAAACATGGGGCAAACTTGAAGCTCTGTTCCGCCGATTGTTGTCTCTCTCCTGTGCAGGTCAGGTGTTGGTCCATCACCTTGGTGGTATGATCCCTCGTGATATTAAGGTGTACACCAGGGGTTTGGAGATATTGTGGGATTATTGAGCAGACATGTTTCTCCGTGGTTAAGGCTTGGATACAGTCATTTCCAGACTGTCACTTTGGGATTACAGCAAAAACGTCCAGGTGCCAGTCCTCGTAGATTGAATTCGATTTCATCATGCCGCCTCCTGCTCTCCGTTCTTGCCTCCTGTGGTAGTGGATGGTTACTCTCCCGTTATAAATACTCCGACAGGAGTATGTGGGAGATGTCGCCCAATTGTGGCTTCGAGGAGGGGCATGAAGATGCAGCATCTGCTAACTGTTACATTAGACAATGACCACCGTCCGTATCATCTCTAACACTGTATGCACCAATCATCCAGATTATGTGGTACAACGACCGAAATCAATTTCCTATAATCATAGTCAGACTGTTTTCGGTCTTGTCATGGCATATTTAGGGCAACATGTAATTCTTAATAAAAATTATTAATTGCCCAGCTATCCTTTAGCAAGATCTGTCAACATAGTGCTATTACAATGTACTTTGATCTATTATGTCTTATCATTTTATAACTGATATCAATGAGCGATTTACAGAAACTGCTAATACAGGGGAGTACCCAGAATACTATGTTTGGAAGCATCCTGATTCAGCCCAGGTAGCAACCTTTTAATTTAGGGGTGGGCACAGTATGTAATTTTATTATGACTTTAATGCATGCTGGACAAGCTGTTATAACTTGCATAGCAACCACCTGATGACCCATCCTTTCCTGTCAGTTATGCAAAGGCCTACATGTATCACTCAGTTCTACATAAACATATCATTTCTGACCCGAAAACATACTATGAAGTGGAAGTCGTGATAGCGCAGTGGTGCTTCAGGTGCGAAATGTCCAGAGTTCGAACCCAGCTGGAGCCGTTACGATTATGCCCTTAGGCAAGGCATTTAAATTCCACGTTGCCTCTTCTCTCTCCCTCGTGGCGATGGATTCCATCAGGAATGATGTCTCGAGAGTGATTAATAGTTGAAAGAACTTATTTCGCAATCGAGCTAAAATAAATGTGTATAAACTAAACTAATATGATTCAGAGTGCAAAATAATTATTTTACAGCATTTATTTTGTCATAATTGAATTTCTAGACCTCAAAACACCCATTCTAGACACTAATGTTGCATTTCTATCACACACTGGCTCAATATATAGTGATTTAAAGTGAGAAGACGGCCATTTTTAACAGCGCCCCCTAGTGACCTTATGTCAGGGGTAGAAACAGTCTACATTGATTTTTATCTTACCCTTGTGTATGTAATTTAAGCATCTCTGTTTCTTTTGCATGCCCGGTGTAAAGCACCGATACACATGACGCATTCGTTTATTGTCCCCAGCTGTATGTAATTTAAGCATCTCTGTTTCTTTTGCATGCCCGGTGTAAAGCACCGATACACATGACGCATCCGTTTATTGTCCCAGCTGAACTATTTATTATTGGAGATCGTCGGGGTTCGAACATGTTATGTTTTAGTAGTAAGTACATTGCAACTGAATATATTTAAACTACTTTAAAAGTAGGAGGCCTATTCTTAGAGAAACAGAATTGACATATTCTTACAAAGTTACCTCTATATTTATTTGGCATAGGCCATTCATAGTAGGACATTCCATAAATGCACTTTATTATGTCAGGCGAATCCAAATTCAATGAGAGAAGTGCTAGATTTTCTCAAATCAATCAATACTATTGATCAAATATGCATGCACGGTGATCAAATAAAACTTACTGCTGTATACTATATCGTGCTATTTACGCTGGGATAAATAACCCAGGCATGAGAACTATATCGGAGATACATTCTAAAACTAATTACAACTGTACACAATCTGGGTGGAATGTATAGCTAAAACCTATATGTGTTAAATAAAAAAGAAAGGTTTTTGGTCCGGCAGTGTAAGAGGAATGGCGACTGGGAAAGACAGGACCGGAGGTTGTTGTTATAATTTTGGCGACGAGCTTCAACTGAAGAAGTTTGGACTTGGACATAATGATCCATCGCTCTTTATAAAACCTCAGGTAATTTGATTAAGTGCCATATAAGAACGTGTCGGAACAGTTAGATAAATCAAACGACATGAATACTAGTTTAAACGTTATTTATTGTACAACGATTGCGAAGCAAGTTTTTTAGCAACTTAATATATTAATCACTCTCGTTGGCTCGGATGAAAGGGTATATGTGGTCATTCGTGTGGGAGGAAAACACTTAATAGGACCTACCTACCTTTAAGGAGTATTCGGTGGCAGTAACTGACCGATATCTCTTATTAGTATCTGTGTTATCAATTAATTAGCATGAGTTTGATGAACTCAAACGTATCATATCGCAAAATCTGGTTATGGAACAACAGTAAAAAAAGAAAGGATTCCAACTAAAAGGACCGATATACACTTCGGAATAGATCGGACTTTATCCACCAAGGGAGGTAATGAAAAAGCACGCGATGTCGCTCATTCTTTTTAAGATCTTATTACACGATTTGCTTGAATACTCGGTATTATTATCTTTCTATGCAATGGCAATCTGACATCTAAATGATCTATACTGTTTTAAAAGTACATGTACATCAAAATTACATAATGGTCATGGATAGTTCCCTCTCTTCTATATTCAGTGCTTCCCACCAGTAGTGTACATATTTTGGACAGTATTTTGGGCGTTGTTCTACACAGTGAATTTGTGTTTCGAGATCTACTACAACTCTGACAGTTCAGTTGCAGGACATGGCGGCAACTACTTCATCTATTTGACCAACATGCAGTACCTAATGCAGTCTACATATGTCTTCATTGACTGTATTGTTACCATATATGTGTTCACCAAGAGAACAGATATTCGAGACGGTAATAATATTATCATTTTGCGCATCATAAAGTATTGCATATAAAACCATTCATGTCTGTATTTGAGGCATGACTTTGCACAAACAACACTGGGTATAAGGTAACGCTATGAATCCGCGGTACCACGTCATAACTATGACGTCACGTGACATCCGTCTGTGCATGGCAACTCTATGACACGCGCATCTATGCGCGCCATATGCATGTAGAGGTATCAAATTTGTGGATGCTTACTTCGTTCCCATAGTAAGGAAGTGGGCCGATTTCGGAGGTACTGCAATAACGGGCCACACACGGGCGATGTCCATGCCATCATGTAATGAGACGCCGGTGTCATGGAAATATGCACGTCATAATCGCGCCACGTCATACTCGCACCACGTTATAATCGGACGTCACGTGACTTCCGTCTGTGCATGGCAACTCACCGACACGTCCACTGAGCGCGCACTATACTAGGAGAAAGATCAGATGGGTCAGATTGGCCCACTATGAGGAAGAAATAAAACTATAAGCATGTGTGTGATCCCTCTCCAAGCATATGGCGCACTCAATGGACGTGTCAGCGCCTATACACATATATGAGTTATTTCTTCCCCATAGTGGAGAAGTGGGCCGATAGCGGAGTTACTGCAATACCGGGCCAGCCCGTTGCGAGAGCGGTGCAAGCGCCAAACATCGCACATGTGAGCATGCGCATCCGCCGCCACCCACCGTTGGCAACGCAAATCCGCGACACCACACCACTCCACCGCCCGCTTACTATCCGTAATATTATTATTATTATTATCATATATGCTCTATTAACATTATTATTATTATTATTATGTGATATGCGCAAAGTGGGCATATTTCGGACAAGGTGGATCTCTTAACGTTGATGCCAATGCCATCCTGTAATGAGACGTTAACGTCATGGAAACATACACGTCACAATCGCGTCACGTCATAATCACGCCATGTCATAATCGGACGTCACGTGACTTTCGTCTGTCCATGGCAACTCACTAATACGTCCATTGGGCGCGCCTTATACTTGGAGAGGGTTCAAAGTAATGCATGCTTTCTTTGTTCTGTTAAGTGGACCGATCCCGGAGGTACTGTAATACAAGGCCAACCATCGCTGGCAAATCCGCGCTACATCGCCCGCTTACCATCATTATCTTATTAGTATTATTATTATTATTATTATGTGATATGTGAATAGTTACAGACTTCGGACAAAGTGAAATTCTTAAGCAGTGGTGTTCATGCCATCTTGTAAAGAGACGCCAGCGACATGGAAACATGCACGTGTTATACTCGTAGCACGTCATAATCGCTCCACGTCATAATCGGACGTCACGTGATCTCGGTCTGTGAATGGCAACGCTTTGACAACGCGCCTTACACTGTCTTGGAGAGGGATGCATTTAATGCCTGCTTACATGTACCATATATTTGTATAATATGTTGTTTTATGTATCGACCATAATTATGTTTGTTTGTTTGTTTGTTTGTTTTTAGGGCCAATATGGCGACTCTCCAGCTATTATTGGTGGATGAACATTATGGGTGCCCTCGCGCGAGCAGTATTTCACGGGTAGAACGGCAATAACCACTCTGCCTAGAAGGCCACTACTACCCGGCTGTCCGATTAGCGCAGTGGTTATCGCGCTCGCTTCTCATCAATGCAACCCGGGTTAGATCCTCGGACCGGGAAGTATGTGAGATGGTACGATGGTCGCCAGATCGGACAGGTTTGTTTTCTCCGGGTACTCCTGTTTCCTCCCACACGAATGACCACATTTAAGCTTTCATCCGCGCTTTTTGTGTGTTTTTTTACGTTTATTTATCGTCGCTACCGGTTGCCCATATGAGCGACGCCTCCTGAAGAGATTAGTTATTTTAGATTTTGGAGGGTAGTGCATGATACAGACAGAGACCCATTCCAGAATCTCCTCTGGTTCTTTTACGTGCACGGTGTAAAGCACCGACACGAGACCTCGGTTTAACGTCCCATCTGAAAGACGCCAACGAGAGAGATTAATATAAGTTGTTAAAACTTGTTTCGCAATCGTTGTAACATAAATAAAGTGTAAACTTTTAAGGTCACTACTACGTTAATTAACAAACATTTTATGTCAATAGAAAACACTTTTTGTTTTATCAAACTCGAGTTTCTGTTTCTAGACATCATAGCTGGGTCAATAGTCAGGCGCGTAGCTGCCATTAGGCCAAAAGGCCTGGGCCTGCACATCATTTTGACCAAAAAAAATAGAATTGTTATTGCTTTTCATGTACATGTATAGCTAAGCAGAACAGTATATTGTCATGTTTATTTGTTATAAAAACATGTCAGAATTTGTCTTTTAAATGCAGCAGAATGCGGGAAATTGCATCCTAAAAAACAAAATATTCCGGGGGTGCATGCCCCCGGATCCCCCTAGCAACCTCGTTCGCTACGCTCACTCAACATTCTTTACCCGGGCCTGCACATAATTTGCCTCCTGGCTACGCCCCTGGTAGTTACTTGTGTTTCTGTGGGTTTTAATGTGTACATGGCCCACTGTGGAGCATCATATTACAACGTCATTCTGATGTTAGAAGTACTGTTAGGCCACCACATTTCCTGGGTAGAAACCAGTACCCAACTCTTACCTCCACAAACGAATGACAACTTTCTCACTTACTCTTCATATACATGTGCCACTAGTCCCTGATAATAGCGGTGACCACGTAGATCGCTCGCCCATGGCTGCTCTATAGATCGCTCGCCCACGGCTGCTCTATAGATCGCTCGCCCATGGCGTCTCTATAGATCGCTCGCCCATGGCTGCTCTATAGATCGCTCGCCCACGGCGTCTCTATAGATCGCTCGCCCACGGCGTCTCTATAGACCGCTCGCCCACGGCGTCTCTATATATCGCTCGCCCATGGCGTCTCTATAGACCGCTCGCCCACGGCGTCTCTATAGATCGCTCGCCCACGGCGTCTCTATAGATCGCTCGCCCACGGGCTGTTCTATAGATCGCTCGACCACGGCTGCACTATAGATCGCTCGCCCATGGCTGCTCTATAGATCGCTCGACCATGGCTGCTCTATAGATCGCTCGACCATGGCTGCTCTATAGATCGCTCGACCACGGCTGCTCTATAGATCGCTCGACCACGCCCACGGCTGCTCTATAGATCGCTCGACCACGGCTGCTCTATAGATCGCTCGACCACGCTGGCTCTATAGATCGCTCGACCACGGCTGCTCTATAGACCGCTCGACCACGCTGGCTCTATAGATCGCTCGACCACGGCTGCTCTATAGACCGCTCGACCACGCTGGCTCTATAGACCGCTCGACCACGGCTGCTCTATAGACCGTTCGACCACGCTGGCTCTATAGACCGCTCGACCACGGCTACTCTATAGACCACTCGACCACGGCTGCTCTATAGACAGCTCGACCACGGCTGCTCTATAGACCGCTCGACCACGCCGACTCTATAGATCGCTCGACCACGGCTGCTCTATAGATCGCTCGACCACGCTGGCTCTATAGATCGCTCGACGACGCCGACTCTATAGACAGCTCGACCACGCCGACTTTATAGACCGCTCGACCACGGCTGCTCTATAGACCGCTCGACCACGCCGACTCTATAGACCGCTCGACCACGCCGACTCTATAGACAGCTCGACCACGCCGACTCTATAGACAGCTCGACCACGGCTGCTCTATAGACTGCTCGACCACGGCTGCTCTATAGACAGCTTGACCACGCCGACTCTATAGACAGCTCGACCACGCCGACTCTATAGACCGCTCGACCATGCTGGCTCTATAGACAGCTCGACCACGCCGACTCTATAGACCGCTCGACCACGCCGACTCTCTAGACAGCTCGCCCATGGCTGCTCTATAGATCGCTCGACCACGCCGACTCTATAGACCGCTCGACCACGGCTGCTCTATAGACAGCTCGACCACGCCGACTCTATAGACCGCTCGACCACGGCTGCTCTATAGACAGCTCGACCACGCCGACTCTATAGACCGCTCGACCACGGCTGCTCTATAGACAGCTCGACCACGCCGACTCTATAGAACGCTCGACCACGGCTGCTCTATAGACCGCTCGACCACGCCGACACTATAGACCGCTCGACCACGCCGACTATATAGACAGCACGACCACGCCGACTCTATAGACCGCTCGACCACACTGCTCAATAGACAGCTCGACCACGCCGACTCTATAGACCGCTCGACCACGCCGACTCTATAGACAGCTCGACCACGCCGACTCTATAGACCGCTCGACCACGCTGGCTCTATAGACACCACCACCCACACAGAGCTCGACCACGCCGACTCTATAGACCGCTCGACCACGCCGACTCTATAGACAGCTCGCCCATGGCTGCTCTATAGATCGCTCGACCACGCCGACTCTATAGACCGCTCGACCACGGCTGCTCTATAGACAGCTCGACCATGCCGACTCTATAGACCGCTCGATCACGGCTGCTCTATAGACCGCTCGACCACGCCGACTCTATAGACAGCTCGACAACGCCGACTCTATAGACAGCTCGACCACGCCGACTCTATAGACAGCTCGACCACGCTAGCTCTATAGATCGCTCGACCACGGCTGCTCTATAGACAGCTCGACCACGCCGACTCTATAGATCGCTCGACCACGGCTGCTCTATAGATCGCTCGACCACGCCGACTCTATAGACCGCTCGACCACGCTGGCTCTTTAGACCGCTCGACCACGGCTGCTCTATAGACCACTCGACCACGGCTGCTCTATAGACAGCTCGACCACGGCTGCTCTATAGACCGCTCGACCACGCCGACTCTATATATCGCTCGACCACGCTGGCTCTATAGATCGCTCGACGACGCCGACTCTATAGACAGCTCGACCACGCCGACTCTATAGACCGCTCGACCACGGCTGCTCTATAGACCGCTCGACCACGCCGACTCTATAGACCGCTCGACCACGCCGACTCTATAGACAGCTCGACCACGCCGACTCTATAGACAGCTCGACCACGGCTGCTCTATAGACTGCTCGACCACGGCTGCTCTATAGACAGCTTGACCACGCCGACTCTATAGACAGCTCGACCACGCCGACTCTATAGACCGCTCGACCATGCTGGCTCTATAGACAGCTCGACCACGCCGACTCTATAGACCGCTCGACCACGGCTGCTCTATAGACAGCTCGACCATGCCGACTCTATAGACCGCTCGATCACGGCTGCTCTATAGACCGCTCGACCACGCCGACTCTATAGACAGCTCGACAACGCCGACTCTATTGACAGCTCGACCACGCCGACTCTATAGACAGCTCGACCACGCTGGCTCTATAGATCGCTCGACCACGGCTGCTCTATAGACAGCTCGACCACGCCGACTCTATAGATCGCTCGACCACGGCTGCTCTATAGATCGCTCGACCACGCCGACTCTATAGACCGCTCGACCACGGCTGCTCTATAGACAGCTCGACCACGCCGACTCTATAGACCTCTCGACCACGGCTACTCTATAGACAGCTCGACCACGCCGACTCTATAGACCGCTCGACCACACCGACTCTATAGACAGCTCGACCACGCCGACTCTATAGACCGCTCGACCACGCCGACTCTATAGATCGCTCGACCACGCCGACTCTATAGACCGCTCGACCACGCCGACTCTATAGACCGCTCGACCACGGCTGCTCTATAGACCGCTCGACCACGGCTGCTCTATAGACATCTCTACTACGCCGACTCTATAGACCGCTCGACCACGGCTGCTCTATAGATCGCTCGACCACGCCCAAGCTCGACCACGCCGACTCTATAGACCGCTCGACCACGGCTGCTCTATAGACACGCTCGACCACGGCTGCTCTATAGACGCTCGACCACGCCCTATAGACGCTGACCACGCCGACTCTATAGACAGCGACACGCCGACTCTATAGACCGCTCGACCACGCTGGCTCTATAGACAGCTCGACCACGCCGACTCTATAGACCGCTCGACCACGCCGACTCTATAGACAGCTCGACCACGCCGACTCTATAGACCGCTCGACCACACTGGCTCAATAGACAGCTCGACCACGCCGACTCTATAGACCGCTCGACCACCCGACTCTATAGACAGCTCGACCACGCCGACTCTATAGACAGCTCGACCACGCCGACTCTATAGACCGCTCGACCACGGCTCTATAGACAGCTCGACCACGCCGACACTTTGGAGAGCTCGACCACGCCGACTCTATAGACCGCTCGACCACGCCGACTCTATAGACAGCTCGCCCATGGCTGCTCTATAGATCGCTCGACCACGCCGACTCTATAGACCGCTCGACCACGGCTGCTCTATAGACAGCTCGACCATGCCGACTCTATAGACCGCTCGATCACGGCTGCTCTATAGACCGCTCGACCACGCCGACTCTATAGACAGCTCGACAACGCCGACTCTATAGACAGCTCGACCACGCCGACTCTATAGACAGCTCGACCACGCTAGCTCTATAGATCGCTCGACCACGGCTGCTCTATAGACAGCTCGACCACGCCGACTCTATAGATCGCTCGACCACGGCTGCTCTATAGATCGCTCGACCACGCCGACTCTATAGACCGCTCGACCACGCTGGCTCTTTAGACCGCTCGACCACGGCTGCTCTATAGACCACTCGACCACGGCTGCTCTATAGACAGCTCGACCACGGCTGCTCTATAGACCGCTCGACCACGCCGACTCTATATATCGCTCGACCACGCTGGCTCTATAGATCGCTCGACGACGCCGACTCTATAGACAGCTCGACCACGCCGACTCTATAGACCGCTCGACCACGGCTGCTCTATAGACCGCTCGACCACGCCGACTCTATAGACCGCTCGACCACGCCGACTCTATAGACAGCTCGACCACGCCGACTCTATAGACAGCTCGACCACGGCTGCTCTATAGACTGCTCGACCACGGCTGCTCTATAGACAGCTTGACCACGCCGACTCTATAGACAGCTCGACCACGCCGACTCTATAGACCGCTCGACCATGCTGGCTCTATAGACAGCTCGACCACGCCGACTCTATAGACCGCTCGACCACGGCTGCTCTATAGACAGCTCGACCATGCCGACTCTATAGACCGCTCGATCACGGCTGCTCTATAGACCGCTCGACCACGCCGACTCTATAGACAGCTCGACAACGCCGACTCTATTGACAGCTCGACCACGCCGACTCTATAGACAGCTCGACCACGCTGGCTCTATAGATCGCTCGACCACGGCTGCTCTATAGACAGCTCGACCACGCCGACTCTATAGATCGCTCGACCACGGCTGCTCTATAGATCGCTCGACCACGCCGACTATATAGACCGCTCGACCACGGCTGCTCTATAGACAGCTCGACCACGCCGACTCTATAGACCTCTCGACCACGGCTACTCTATAGACAGCTCGACCACGCCGACTCTATAGACCGCTCGACCACACCGACTCTATAGACAGCTCGACCACGCCGACTCTATAGACCGCTCGACCACGCCGACTCTATAGATCGCTCGACCACGCCGACTCTATAGACCGCTCGACCACGCCGACTCTATAGACCGCTCGACCACGGCTGCTCTATAGACCGCTCGACCACGGCTGCTCTATAGACATCTCTACTACGCCGACTCTATAGACCGCTCGACCACGGCTGCTCTATAGATCGCTCGACCACGCTGGCTCTATAGACAGTTCGACCACGCCGACTCTATAGACCGCTCGACCACGCCGACTCTATAGATCGCTCGACCACGCTGGCTCTATAGACCGCTCGACCACGGCTGCTCTATAGACAGCTCGACCACGCCGACTCTATAGACCGCTCGACCACGGCTGCTCTATAGATCGCTCGACCATGCTGGCTCTATAGATCGCTCGACCACGGCTGCTCTATAGACTGCTCGACCACGGCTGCTCTATAGACAGCTTGACCACGCCGACTCTATAGACAGCGTGACCACGCCGACTCTATAGACCGCTCGACCACGCTGGCTCTATAGACAGCTCGACCACGCCGACTCTATAGACCGCTCGACCACGCCGACTCTATAGACAGCTCGACCACGCCGACTCTATAGACCGCTCGACCACACTGGCTCAATAGACAGCTCGACCACACCGACTCTATAGACCGCTCGACCACGCCGACTCTATAGACAGCTCGACCACGCCGACTCTATAGACAGCTCGACCACGCCGACTCTATAGACCGCTCGACCACGGCTGTTCTATAGACCGCTCGACCACGCCGACTCTATAGAGAGCTCGACCACGCCGACTCTATAGACCGCTCGACCACGCCGACTCTATAGACAGCTCGCCCATGGCTGCTCTATAGACGCTCGACCACGCCGACTCTATAGACCGCTCGACCACGCCGACTTAACAGCTCGCCCATGGCTGCTCTATAGACCGCTCGACCACGCCGACTCTATAGACCGCTCGACCACGGCTGCTCTATAGACCGCTCGACCACGCCGACTCTATAGACCGATCGACCACGGCTGCTCTATAGACAGCTCGACCACGCCGACTCTATAGACAGCTCGACCACGCTAGCTCTATAGATCGCTCGACCACGGCTGCTCTATAGACAGCTCGACCACGCCGACTCTATAGATCGCTCGACCACGGCTGCTCTATAGATCGCTCGACCACGCCGACTCTATAGACCGCTCGACCACGGCTGCTCTATAGACAGCTCGACCACGCCGACTCTATAGACCTCTCTACCACGGCTGCTCTATAGACAGCTCGACCACGCCGACTCTATAGACCGCTCGACCACGCCGACTCTATAGACAGCTCGACCACGCCGACTCTATAGACCGCTCGACCACGCCGACTCTATAGATCGCTCGACCACGCCGACTCTATAGACCGCTCGACCACGCCGACTCTATAGACCGCTCGACCACGGCTGCTCTATAGACCGCTCGACCACGGCTGCTCTATAGACATCTCTACTACGCCGACTCTATAGACCGCTCGACCACGGCTGCTCTATAGATCGCTCGACCACGCTGGCTCTATAGACAGTTCGACCACGCCGACTCTATAGACCGCTCGACCACGCCGACTCTATAGATCGCTCGACCACGCTGGCTCTATAGACCGCTCGACCACGCCGACTCTATAGATCGCTCGACCACGCTGGCTCTATAGACCGCTCGACCACGGCTGCTCTATAGACAGCGTGACCACGCCGAATCTATAGACCGCTCGACCACGGCTGCTCTATAGATCGCTCGACCACGCTGGCTCTATAGACCGCTCGACCACGCCGACTCTATAGATCGCTCGACCACGCTGGCTCTATTGACCGCTCGACCATGGCTGCTCTATAGACAGCTCGACCACGCCGACTCTATAGATCGCTCGACCACGGCTGCTCTATAGATCGCTCGACCATGCTGGCTCTATAGATCGCTCGACCACGGCGGCTCTATAGACCGCTCGACCACGCTGGCTCTATAGACCGCTCGACCACGGCTGCTCTATAGATCGCTCGACCACGGCGGCTCTATAGACCGCTCGACCACGCTGGCTCTATAGATCGCTCGACCACGGCGGCTCTATAGACCGCTCGACCACGCTGGCTCTATGATAAAGTAGAAGCCTGGTGACAGTGCATTCGTGTATTTCTATTGGGCCAATAGCTGACACATCATATAAGTTATAGCCTCTCAATTGGTCACTACGCAACGCTTGCATATGCAGGAATGGTTTTTTGAACCCAAAACGTGTTTATTACTGATTTTTAAAATCGTAAACTATGTTTATAAATTACTATACGTTTGCTACACATAATGCTGACATATATATATTCCAGGGACATCTGGCAACACAACATGGTACATAAAGACACAATGGGTTTTCTTTAATGCAAGTAACACGTTCTCTATCATCGTGACACTGCTCTATTACACACTGTTGGATTTCGGTACGTATTAATGATACGTTGTGTTACTAATGGGTATGTAAAATGTTCCACCAAAGGGAAGGGCAAAGGGTATGTAAAATGTTCCACCAAAGGGAAGGGCAAAGGGTATGTAAAATGTTCCACCAAAGGGAAGGGCAAAGGGTATGTAAAATGTTCCACCAAAGGGAAGGGTGTTGTTGTATATACTATATACGCATGAATGGTCGGTTAATACAGGCTCTGTTCCTTAATTAATAAACGCGAACTTCAAAAAGTGGTCTCTACACGTGGTATTGAATACAGTTTGACAGTAATCCAGTGGCACTAAGTGCACATATTTAAAAAATCTAGACATTTTTTTATATATATTCTGATATCTCGATAACTGATGCTGAAACCGTATAACTGCAATTGTATATACAGTCAAACCTGTCTTAAGCAGCCAGCCTAGGGAATCACAGAGTGTGGCTGCTTAGCACATGTGGTTGTTTAATAGAGGTCAAATGTATAGTAAAACAACATATTTGGAAATTGGAAACTGGCTGCTTAATACAGGTTGGCTGCTTAACGGGGGTGACTTTGGTTGTTTTCTTTTGGGGTTTATGTCGCATCCACAGCTTAGGTTACATGACGACTCTCCAGCTGGTGGTGGTGGAGGAAAGGCTCGGTTGCCATCCGACCAGTATAGACCACCGACGAACTGGATAGCTTCCTCACTTGAAATAATTTAACACCCTGAGTGAATCGAACATAAAAAACAGTGAGTGGCAAGTGATGTATGTACATATGACTACCATACTATGTACATTCAAAGAGGTCCGCCTCCGTGGTCGAGTGATTAAGGTCGCTGACTTGTATACCACTGTAACCTGTCATCACTGATGGTCACGGGTTCGAGCCCCGCTCAGACCGTGTCTCATTTATATGAACAAGTTGGCAGTTTCTTACGGAGGTTGGTGCACACAAGTACTGGTTAACCGCTGGAGCCTGCCCAGGAAAGGTGTTGTTAGGTAAACTGCCAGCCGGCGATATAGCCCAAAATGGTGCTGTGCTGATGCAGGCGTAAAACCCGAAATATAACATAACATAACATTCAAAGAATTAAATATTGTTTAAACTAACTACTCGGCCAGAAGACCATGGAGGCCCAACACTCGCTATAATTGTTCGGCCCACAGTCAGCAGTACAGTGGTTACTTGGACATGGCACCGTGGTTACTTGGACATGGCACGATGGTTACTTGGACATGGCACCGTGGTTACTTGGACATGGCATCGTGGTTACTTGGACATGGTACAGTGGTTACTTGGACATGGTACAGTGGTTACTTGGACATGGCACCGTGGTTACTTGGACATGGTACAGTGGTTACTTGGACATGGCACCGTGGTTACTTGGACATGGCACCGTGGTTACTTGGACATTGCACCATGGTTACTTGGACATTGTACCGTGGTTACTTGGACATGGTACCATGGTTACTTGGACATGGCACCATGGTTACTTGGACATGGCACCGTGGTTACTTGGACATGGCACCATGGTTACTTGGACATTGCACCGTGGTTACTTGGACATGGTACCATGGTTACTTGGACATGGCACCGTGGTTACTTGGACATGGCACCGTGGTTATTTGGACATGGTACAGTGGTTACTTGGACATGGTACCGTGGTTACTTGAACATGGCACCGTGGTTACTTGGACATGACACCGTGGTTACTTGGACATGGCACCATGGTTACTTGGACATGGCACCGTGGTTACTTGGATATGGCACCGTGGTTACTTGGACATGACACAGTGGATACTTGGATATGGCACCATGGTTACTTGGACATGGTACCATGATTACTTGACTTGGACATGACACCATGGATACTTGGACATTGCACCGTGGTTACTTGGACATGGCACCGTGGTTACTTGGACATGGCACCGTGGTTACTTGGACATGGCACCGTGGTTACTTGGACATGGTACAGTGGTTACTTGGACATGGCACCGTGGTTACATGGACATGGCACCGTGGTTACTTGGACATGGTACAGTGGTTACTTGGACATGGCATCGTGGTTACTTGGACATGGTACAGTGGTTACTTGGACATGGCACCGTGGTTACTTGGACATGGCATCGTGGTTACTTGGCCATGGTACAGTGGTTACTTGGACATGGTACAGTGGTTACTTGGACATGACACCGTGGTTACTTGGACATTGTACCGTGGTTACTTGGACATTGTACCGTGGTTACTTGGACATGGCACCATGGTTACTTGGACATGGCACCGTGGTTACTTGGATATGGCACCGTGGTTACTTGGACATGACACAGTGGATACTTGGATATGGCACCATGGT
Organism: Archivesica marissinica; assembly: GCA_014843695.1. Lineage (NCBI taxonomy): Eukaryota > Metazoa > Mollusca > Bivalvia > Venerida > Vesicomyidae > Archivesica > Archivesica marissinica. The sequence goes on along the minus strand of CM026398.1, from coordinate 910,623 downwards.
TACTTGGACATGGCGCCGTGGTTACTTGGACATAGCACCGTGGTTACTTGAACATGGCACCGTGGTTACATGGACATGGCACCGTGGTTACTTGGACATGGCACCATGGTTACTTTGACATGGCGCCGTGGTTACTTGGACATGGCACCTTGGTTACTTGGACATGGCACCGTGGTTACTTGGACATGGACCGTGGTTACTGACATGGCACCGTGGTTACGGACTGGCACCGTGGACATGGCACCATGGTTACTTGGACATGTCGGTACTGACATGACACCGTGGTTACTTGGATATGGTACCATGGTTATTTGGACATGGAGACGTGGTTACTTGGACATGGCACCATGGTTACTTGGACATGGCACCGTGGTTACTTGGACATGGTACCATGGTTACTTGGACATGGCGACGTGGTTACTTGGACATGACACCGTGGTTACTTGGACATGGCACCGTGGTTACTTGGACATGGCACCGTGGTTACTTGGACATGGCACCGTGGTTACTTGGATATGGCACCGTGGTTACTTGGACATGGCACCATGGTTACTTGGACATGGCACCGTGGTTACTTGGACATGGTACAGTGGTTACTTGGACATGGTACCGTGGTTACTTGGACATGGTACAGTGGTTACTTGGACATGGCATCGTGGTTACTTGGACATTGTACCGTGGTTACTTGGACATTGTACCGTGGTTACTTGGACATGGTACCATGGTTACTTGGACATGGCACCATGGTTACTTGGACATGACACCGTGGTTACTTGGACATGGTACCATGGTTACTTGGACATGGCACCGTGGTTACTTGGACATGGTACCATGGTTACTTGGACATGGTACCATGGTTACTTGGACATGGCACCGTGGTTACTTGGACATGGTACCGTGGTTACTTGGACATGGCACCGTGGTTACTTGGACATGGCATCGTGGTTACTTGGCCATGGTACAGTGGTTACTTGGACATGGTACAGTGGTTACTTGGACATGGCACCGTGGTTACTTGGACATTGTACCGTGGTTACTTGGACATTGTACCGTGGTTACTTGGACATGGCACCATGGTTACTTGGACATTGCACCATGGTTACTTGGACATGGCACCATGGTTACATGGAAATGGCACCGCGGTTACTTGGACATGGCACCATGGTTACTTGGACATGGCACCGTGGTTACTTGGACATGGCACCATGGTTACTTGGACATGGCACCGTGTTTACTTGGACATGGCACCATGGTTACTTGGACATGGCACCGTGGTTACTTGGACATGACACCGTGGTTACTTGGATATGGTACCATGGTTACTTGGACATGACACCATGGTTACTTGGACATTGCACCGTGGTTACTTGGACATGGTACCATGGTTACTTGGACATGGCACCATGGTTACTTGGACATGACACCGTGGTTACTTGGACATGGTACCATAGTTACTTGGACATTGCACCGTGGTTACATGGACATGGTACCATGGTTACTTGGACATGGCACCATGGTTACTTGGACATTGCACCGTGGTTACTTGGACATGGTACCATGGTTACTTGGACATTGCACCGTGGTTACTTGGACATGGTACCATGGTTACTTGGACATGACACCATGGTTACTTGGACATGGCACCGTGGTTACTTGGACATGACACCATGGTTACTTGGACATGACACCATGGTTACTTGGACATGGCACCGTAGTTACTTGGACATGGCACCGTGGTTACTTGGACATGGCACCGTGGTTACTTGGACATGGCACCATGGTTACTTGGACATGGCACCGTGGTTACTTGGACATGACACAGTGGATACTTGGATATGGCACCATGGTTACTTGGACATGACACATGGTTACTTGGACATGGCACCGTGGTTACTTGGACATGGACAGTGGTTACTTGGACATGGCACCTGGTTACTTGGACATGGCACAGTGGTTACTTGGACATGGCACCGTGGTTACTTGGACATGGTACATTGGTTACTTGGACATGGCACCGTGGTTACTTGGACATGGTACAGTGGTTACTTGGACATGGCACCGTGGTTACTTGGACATGGCTGGTTACTTGGACATGGTACAGTGGTTCTTGGACATGGCACCGTGGTTACTTGGACATGGCACCGTGGTTACTTGGACATGGCACCGTGGTTACTTGGACATGACACCGTGGCTACTTGGACATGGCACCATGGTTACTTGGACATGGCACCGTGGTTACTTGGATATGGCACCGTGGTTACTTGGACATGACACAGTGGATACTTGGATATGGCACCATGGTTACTTGACATGGTACCATGGTTACTTGACTTGGACATGACACCATGGTTACTTGGACATTGCACCGTGGTTACTTGGACATGGCACCGTGGTTACTTGGACATGGCACCGTGGTTACTTGGACATGGCACCGTGGTTACTTGGACATTGCACCGTGGTTACTTGAACATGGCACCGTGGTTACTTGGACATGGTACAGTGGTTACTTGGACATGGCACCGTGGTTACTTGGACATGGCACGATGGTTACTTGGACATGGCACCGTGGTTACTTGGACATGGCATCGTGGTTACTTGGACATGGTACAGTGGTTACTTGGACATGGTACAGTGGTTACTTGGACATGGCACCGTGGTTACTTGGACATGGTACAGTGGTTACTTGGACATGGCACCGTGGTTACTTGGACATGGTACAGTGGTTACTTGGACATGGCACCGTGGTTACTTGGACATGGTACAGTGGTTGCTTGGACATGGCACCGTGGTTACTTGGACATGGCATCGTGGTTACTTGGACATTGTACCGTGGTTACTTGGACATTGTACCGTGGTTACTTGGACATGGCACCATGGTTACTTGGACATGGCACCATGGTTACTTGGACATGGCACCGTGGTTACTTGGACATGGTACCGTGGTTACTTGGACATGGCACCGTGGTTACTTGGACATGGTACATTGGTTACTTGGACATGGCACCGTGGTTACTTGGACATGGTACAGTGGTTACTTGGACATGGCACCGTGGTTACTTGGACGACACCGTGGTTACTTGGACATGGCACCATGGTTACTTGGACATGGCACCGTGGTTACTTGGATATGGCACCGTGGTTACTTGGACATGACACAGTGGATACTTGGATATGGCACCATGGTTACTTGACATGGTACCATGGTTTACTTGGACATGACACCATGGTTACTTGGACATTGCACCGTGGTTACTTGGACATGGCACCGTGGTTACTTGGACATGGCACCGTGGTTACTTGGACATGGCACCGTGGTTACTTGGACATGGCACCGTGGTTACTTGGACATGGTACAGTGGTTACTTGGACATGGCACCGTGGTTACTTGGACATGGCACCATGGTTACTTGGACATGGCACCGTGGTTACTTGGACATGGCACCGTGGTTACTTGGACATGGTACAGTGGTTACTTGGACATGGCACCGTGGTTACTGGACATGGCACCGTGGTTACTTGGACATGGTACATGGTTACTTGGACATGGCACCGTGGTTACTTGGACATGGACCGTGGTTACTTGGACATGGCACCGTGGTTACTTGGACATGACCGTGGTTACTTGGACTGGTACCATGGTTACTTGGACATGGCACCTGGTTCTTGGACATCACCGGTTACTTGGACATGTACCGTGGTTACTTGGACATGGCACCGTGGTTACTTGGACATGGCACCGTGGTTACTTGGACATGGCACCGTGGTACTTGGACATGGACCTGGTTACTTGGACATGGCACCATGGTTACTTGGACATGCACCGTGGTTACTTGGACATGGCACCGTGGTTACTTGGACATGGCACCGTGGTTACTTGGACATGGCACCGTGGTTACTTGGACATGGCACCGTGGTTACTTGGACATGGTACAGTGGTTACTTGGACATGGCACCGTGGTTACTTGGACATGGCACCGTGGTTACTTGGACATGGTACAGTGGTTACTTGGACATGGCACCGTGGTTACTTGGACATGGTACAGTGGTTACTTGGACATGGCACCGTGGTTACTTGGACATGGTACAGTGGTTACTTGGACATGGCACCGTGGTTACTTGGACATGGCACCGTGGTTACTTGGACATGGTACCGTGGTTACTTGGACATGGTACCGTGGTTACTTGGACATGGCACCGTGGTTACTTGGACATGGCACCGTGGTTACTTGGATATGGCACCGTGGTTACTTGGACATGACACAGTGGATACTTGGATATGGCACCATGGTTACTTGGACATGGCGCCGTGGTTACTTGGACATAGCACCGTGGTTACTTGAACATGGCACCGTGGTTACATGGACATGGCACCGTGGTTACTTGGACATGGCACCATGGTTACTTTGACATGGCGCCGTGGTTACTTGGACATGGCACCTTGGTTACTTGGACATGGCACCGTGGTTACTTGGACATGGCACCGTGGTTACTTGGACATGGCACCGTGGTTACTAGGACATGGCACCGTGGTTACTTGGACATGGCACCATGGTTACTTGGACATGACATCGTGGTTACTTGGACATGACACCGTGGTTACTTGGATATGGTACCATGGTTACTTGGACATGGAGACGTGGTTACTTGGACATGGTACCATGGTTACTTGGACATGGCACCATGGTTACTTGGACATGGTACCATGGTTACTTGGACATGGCGACGTGGTTACTTGGACATGACACCGTGGTTACTTGGACATGGCACCGTGGTTACTTGGACATGGCACCGTGGTTACTTGGACATGGCACCGTGGTTACTTGGATATGGCACCGTGGTTACTTGGACATGGCACCATGGTTACTTGGACATGGCACCGTGGTTACTTGGACATGGTACAGTGGTTACTTGGACATGGCACCGTGGTTACTTGGACATGGTACAGTGGTTACTTGGACATGGCACCGTTGTTACTTGGACATGGTACAGTGGTTGCTTGGACATGGCACCGTGGTTACTTGGACATGGCATCGTGGTTACTTGGACATTGTACCGTGGTTACTTGGACATTGTACCGTGGTTACTTGGATATGGTACCATGGTTACTTGGACATGGCACCATGGTTACTTGGACATGACACCGTGGTTACTTGGACATGGTACCATAGTTACTTGGACATTGAACCGTGGTTACTTGGACATGGTACCATGGTTACTTGGACATGGTACCATGGTTACTTGGACATTGCACTGTGGTTACTTGGACATGGTACCATGGTTACTTGGACATTGCACCGTGGTTACTTGGACATGGTACAGTGGTTACTTGGACATGACACCATGGTTACTTGGATACGGCACCGTGGTTACTTGGACATGACACAGTGGATACTTGGATATGGCACCATGGTTACTTGGACATGGTACCATGGTTTCTTGACTTGGACATGACACCATGGTTACTTGGACATTGCACCGTGGTTACTTGGACATGGCACCGTGGTTACTTGGACATGGCACCGTGGTTACTTGGACATGGCACCGTGGTTACTTGGACATGGCACCGTGGTTACTTGGACATGGCACCGTGGTTACTTGGACATGGTACAGTGGTTACTTGGACATGGCACCGTGGTTACTTGGACATGGCACGGTGGTTACTTGGACATGGCACCGTGGTTACTTGGACATGGCATCGTGGTTACTTGGACATGGTACAGTGGTTACTTGGACATGGCACCGTGGTTACTTGGACATGGCACCGTGGTTACTTGGACATGGCACGTGGTTACTTGGACATGGCACCGTGGTTACTTGGACATGGCACCGTGGTTACTTGGACATGGTACATTGGTTACTTGGACATGGACCTGGTTACTTGGACATGGCACCGTGGTTACTTGGACATGGTACAGTGGTTACTTGGACATGGCACCGTGGTTACTTGGACATGGCATCGTGGTTACTTGGCCATGGTACAGTGGTTACTTGGACATGGTACAGTGGTTACTTGGACATGGCACCGTGGTTACTTGGACATGTACCGTGGTTACTTGGACATTGTACCGTGGTTACTTGGACATGGCACCATGGTTACTTGGACATTGCACCATGGTTACTTGGACATGGCACCATGGTTACATGGACATGGCACCGTGGTTACTTGGACATGGCACCATGGTTACTTGGACATGGCACCGTGGTTACTTGGACATGGCACCATGGTTACTTGGACATGGCACCGTGTTTACTTGGACATGGCACCATGGTTACTTGGACATGGCACCGTGGTTACTTGGACATGACACCGTGGTTACTTGGATATGGTACCATGGTTACTTGGACATGACACCATGGTTACTTGGACATTGCACCGTGGTTACTTGGACATGGTACCATGGTTACTTGGACATGGCACCATGGTTACTTGGACATGACACCGTGGTTACTTGGACATGGTACCATAGTTACTTGGACATTGCACCGTGGTTACATGGACATGGTACCATGGTTACTTGGACATGGCACCATGGTTACTTGGACATTGCACCGTGGTTACTTGGACATGGTACCATGGTTACTTGGACATTGCACCGTGGTTACTTGGACATGGTACCATGGTTACTTGGACATGACACCATGGTTACTTGGACATGGCACCGTGGTTACTTGGACATGACACCATGGTTACTTGGACATGACACCATGGTTACTTGGACATGGCACCGTAGTTACTTGGACATGGCACCGTGGTTATTTGGACATGGCACCGTGGTTACTTGGACATGGCACCATGGTTACTTGGATATGGCACCGTGGTTACTTGGACATGACACAGTGGATACTTGGATATGGCACCATGGTTACTTGACTTGGACATGACACCATGGTTACTTGAACATGGCACCGTGGTTACTTGGACATGGTACAGTGGTTACTTGGACATGGCACCGTGGTTACTTGGACATGGCACGATGGTTCCTTGGACATGGCACCGTGGTTACTTGGACATGGCATCGTGGTTACTTGGACATGGTACAGTGGTTACTTGGACATGGTACAGTGGTTACTTGGACATGGCATCGTGGTTACTTGGACATGGTACAGTGGTTGCTTGGACATGGCACCGTGGTTACTTGGACATGGTACAGTGGTTACTTGGACATGGCATCGTGGTTACTTGGACATGGTACAGTGGTTGCTTGGACATGGCACCGTGGTTACTTGGACATGGCATCGTGGTTACTTGGACATTGTACCGTGGTTACGTGGACATTGTACCGTGGTTACTTGGACATGGCACCATGGTTACTTGAACATTGCACCATGGTTACTTGGACATGGCACCGTGGTTACATGGACATGGCACCGTGGTTACTTGGACATGGTACAGTGGTTACTTGGACATGGCACCGTGGTTACTTGGACATGGTACATTGGTTACTTGGACATGGCACCGTGGTTACTTGGACATGGTACAGTGGTTACTTGGACATGGCACCGTGGTTACTTGGACATGACACCGTGGCTACTTGGACATGGCACCATGGTTACTTGGACATGGCACCGTGGTTACTTGGATATGGCACCGTGGTTACTTGACATGACACAGTGGATACTTGGATATGGCACCATGGTTACTTGACATGGTACCATGGTTACTTGACTTGGACATGACACCATGGTTACTTGAACATTGCACCGTGGTTACTTGGACATGGCACCGTGGTTACTTGGACATGGCACCGTGGTTACTTGGACATGGCACCGTGGTTACTTGAACATGGCACCGTGGTTACTTGGACATGGTACAGTGGTTACTTGGACATGGCACCGTGGTTACTTGGACATGGCACGATGGTTACTTGGACATGGCACCGTGGTTACTTGGACATGGCATCGTGGTTACTTGGACATGGTACAGTGGTTACTTGGACATGGCACCGTGGTTACTTGGACATGGTACAGTGGTTACTTGGACATGGCACCGTTGTTACTTGGACATGGTACAGTGGTTGCTTGGACATGGCACCGTGGTTACTTGGACATGGCATCGTGGTTACTTGGACATTGTACCGTGGTTACTTGGACATTGTACCGCGGTTACTTGGATATGGTACCATGGTTACTTGGACATGGCACCATGGTTACTTGGACATGACACCGTGGTTACTTGGACATGGTACCATAGTTACTTGGACATTGCACCGTGGTTACTTGGACATGGTACCATGGTTACTTGGACATGGCACCGTGGTTACTTGGACATGGCACCGTGGTTATTTGGACATGGTACAGTGGTTACTTGGACATGGTACCGTGGTTACTTGGACATGGCACCGTGGTTACTTGGACATGACACCGTGGTTACTTGGACATGGCACCATGGTTACTTGGACATGGCACCGTGGTTACTTGGATATGGCACCGTGGTTACTTGGACATGACACAGTGGATACTTGGATATGGCACCATGGTTACTTGGACATGGTACCATGGTTACTTGACTTGGACATGACACCATGGTTACTTGGACATTGCACCGTGGTTACTTGGACATGGCACCGTGGTTACTTGGACATGGCACCGTGGTTACTTGGACATGGCACCGTGGTTACTTGGACATGGTACAGTGGTTACTTGGACATGGTACAATGGTTACTTGGACATTGTACCGTGGTTACTTGGACATTGTACCGTGGTTACTTGGACATGACACCATGGTTACTTGGACATGGCACCGTCGTTTCTTGGACATGGCTCCGTGGTTATTTGGACATGGCACCGTGGTTACTTGGACATGGCACCGTGGGTACTTGGACATGGCGCCGTGGTTACTTGGACATGGCGCCGTGGTTACTTGGATATGGCACCGTGGTTACTTGGACATGACACAGTGGATACTTGGATATGGCACCATGGTTACTTGACTTGGACATGACACCATGGTTACTAGGACATTGCACCGTGGTTACTTGGACATGGCACCGTGGTTACTTGGACATGGCACCGTGGTTACTTGGACATGGCACCGTGGTTACTTGGTCATTGCACCATGGTTACTTGAACATGGCACAGTGGTTACTTGGACATGGTACAGTGGTTACTTGGACATGGCACGATGGTTACTTGGACATGGCACCGTGGTTACTTGGACATGGCATCGTGTTTACTTGGACATGGTACAGTGGTTACTTGGACATGGTACAGTGGTTACTTGGACATGGCATCGTGGTTACTTGGACATTGTACCGTGGTTACTTGGACATTGTACCGTGGTTACTTGGACATGGCACCATGGTTACTTGGACATGACACCATGGTTACTTGGACATGGCACCGTGGTTACTTGGACATGGCACCGTGGTTACTTGGACATGGCACCGTGGTTACTTGGACATGACACCGTGGTTACTTGGACATGGCACCATGGTTACTTGGACATGGCACCGTGGTTACTTGGATATGGCACCGTGGTTACTTGGACATGACACAGTGGATAATTGGATATGGCACCATGGTTACTTGACATGGCACCGTGGTTACTTGGACATGGCACCGTGGTTACTTGGACATTGCACCGTGGTTACTTGGACATGGCACCGTGGTTACTTGGACATGACACAGTGGTTACTTGGACATGGCACCATGGTTACTTGACATGGTACCATGGTTACTTGGACATGACACCATGGTTACTTGGACATGGCACCGTGGTTACTTGGACATGGCACCGTGGTTACTTGGACATGGCACCGTGGTTACTTGGACATGGCACCGTGGTTACTTGGACATGGCACCGTGGTTACTTGGACATGGCACCGTGGTTACTTGGACATGGTACAGTGGTTACTTGGACATGGCACCGTGGTTACTTGGACATGGCACGATGGTTACTTGGACATGGCACCGTGGTTACTTGGACATGGCATCGTGGTTACTTGGACATGGTACAGTGGTTACTTGGACATGGTACAGTGGTTACTTGGACATGGCACCGTGGTTACTTGGACATGGTACAGTGGTTGCTTGGACATGGCACCGTGGTTACTTGGACATGGCATCGTGGTTACTTGGACATTGTACCGTGGTTACTTGGACATGTACCGTGGTTACTTGGAATGGTACCATGGTTACTTGGACATGGCACCATGGTTACTTGGACATGGCACCGTGGTTACTTGGACATGGTACCGTGGTTACTTGGACATGGCACCGTGGTTACTTGGACATGCACGTGGTTACTTGGACATGGCACCGTGGTTACTTGGACATGGCACCGTGGTTACTTGGACATGGTACCGTGGTTACTTGGACATGGCACCGTGGTTACTTGGACATGGCACCATGGTTACTTGGACATGGCACCGTGGTTACTTGGACATGGCACCGTGGTTACTTGGACATGGCACCGTGGTTACTTGGACATGGTACAGTGGTTACTTGGACATGGCACCGTGGTTACTTGGACATGGTACAGTGGTTACTTGGACATGGCACCGTGGTTACTTGGACATGGTACAGTGGTTACTTGGACATGGCACCGTGGTTACTTGGACATGGCATCGTGGTTACTTGGCCATGGTACAGTGGTTACTTGGACATGGTACAGTGGTTACTTGGACATGGCACCGTGGTTACTTGGACATTGTACCGTGGTTACTTGGACATTGTACCGTGGTTACTTGGACATGGCACCATGGTTACTTGGACATGGCACCGTGGTTACTTGGATATGGCACCGTGGTTACTTGGACATGACACAGTGGATACTTGGATATGGCACCATGGTTACTTGGACATGGCGCCGTGGTTACTTGGACATAGCACCGTGGTTACTTGAACATGGCACCGTGGTTACATGGACATGGCACCGTGGTTACTTGGACATGGCACCATGGTTACTTTGACATGGCGCCGTGGTTACTTGGACATGGCACCTTGGTTACTTGGACATGGCACCGTGGTTACTTGGACATGGCACCGTGGTTACTTGGACATGGCACCGTGGTTACTTGGACATGGCACCGTGGTTACTTGGACATGGCACCATGGTTACTTGGACATGACATCGTGGTTACTTGGACATGACACCGTGGTTACTTGGATATGGTACCATGGTTACTTGGACATGGAGACGTGGTTACTTGGACATGGCACCATGGTTACTTGGACATGGCACCATGGTTACTTGGACATGGTACCATGGTTACTTGGACATGGCGACGTGGTTACTTGGACATGACACCGTGGTTACTTGGACATGGCACCGTGGTTACTTGGACATGGCACCGTGGTTACTTGGACATGGCACCGTGGTTACTTGGATATGGCACCGTGGTTACTTGGACATGGCACCATGGTTACTTGGACATGGCACCGTGGTTACTTGGACATGGTACAGTGGTTACTTGGACATGGCACCGTGGTTACTTGGACATGGTACAGTGGTTACTTGGACATGGCACCGTGGTTACTTGGACATGGTACATGGTTTACTTGGACATGGCACCGTGGTTACTTGGACATGGCACCGTGGTTACTTGGACATGCACCGTGGTTACTTGGACATGGCACCATGGTTACTTGGACATGGCACCGTGGTTACTTGGACATGGCACCGTGGTTACTTGGACATGGCACCGTGGTTACTTGGACATGGTACCGTGGTTACTTGGACATGGCACCGTGGTTACTTGGACATGGTACCGTGGTTACTTGGACATGGCACCGTGGTTACTTGGACATGGTACCGTGGTTACTTGGACATGGCACCGTGGTTACTTGGACATGACACCGTGGTTACTTGGACATGGCACCATGGTTACTTGGACATGGCACCGTGGTTACTTGGACATGGCACCGTGGTTACTTGGACATGACACAGTGGTTACTTGGACATGGCACCATGGTTACTTGGACATGGTACCATGGTTACTTGACTTGGACATGACACCATGGTTACTTGGACATTGCACCGTGGTTACTTGGACATGGCACCGTGGTTACTTGGACATGGCACCGTGGTTACTTGGACATGGCACCGTGGTTACTTGGACATGGCACCGTGGTTACTTGGACATGGCACCGTGGTTACTTGGACATGGTACAGTGGTTACTTGGACATGGCACCGTGGTTACTTGGACATGGCACCATGGTTACTTGGACATGGCACCGTGGTTACTTGGACATGGCACCGTGGTTACTTGGACATGGTACAGTGGTTACTTGGACATGGCACCGTGGTTACTTGGACATGGCACCGTGGTTACTTGGACATGGTACCGTGGTTACTTGGACATGGCACCGTGGTTACTTGGACATGGCACAATGGTTACTTGGACATGGCACCGTGGTTACTTGGACATGGTACAGTGGTTACTTGGACATGGCACCGTGGTTACTTGGACATGGCACCGTGGTTACTTGGACATGGCACCGTGGTTACTTGGACATGGTACAGTGGTTACTTGGACATGGCACCGTGGTTACTTGGACATGGTACCGTGGTTACTTGGACATGGCACCGTGGTTACTTGGACATGGCACCGTGGTTACTTGGACATGGCACCATGGTTACTTGGACATGGCACCGTGGTTACTTGGACATGGCACCGTGGTTACTTGGACATGACACAGTGGTTACTTGGACATGGCACCATGGTTACTTGGACATGGCACCATGGTTACTTGACTTGGACATGGCACCGTGGTTACTTGGACATGGCACCGTGGTTACTTGGACATGGCACCGTGGTTACTTGGACATGGCACCGTGGTTACTTGGACATGGCACCGTGGTTACTTGGACATGGCACCGTGGTTACTTGGACATGGTACCGTGGTTACTTGGACATGGCACCGTGGTTACTTGGACATGGCACCATGGTTACTTGGACATGGCACCGTGGTTACTT
>CM026398.1:874461-896705 GCA_014843695.1 Archivesica marissinica | reverse complement strand
TAGAGTTATACATGTACATAATTATGCTATGGGTATCTAGAGTTCCTAGAGTTATACATGTACATAATTATGCTATGAGTATCTAGAGTTCCTAGAGTTATACATGTACATAATTATGCTATGAGTATCTAGAGTTCCTAGAGTTATACATGTACATAATTATGCTATGAGTATCTAGAGTTCCTAGAGTTATACATGTACATAATTATGTTATGAGTATCTATAGTTCCTAGAGTTATACATGTACATAATTATGCTATGAGTACTTCTAGAGTTCCTAGAGTTATACATGTACATAATTATGCTATGAGTATCTAGAGTTCCTAGAGTTATACATGTACATAATTATGCTATAGTAACTATCTAGAGTTCCTAGAGTTATACATGTACATAATTATGCTATGAGTAACTATCTAGAGTTCCTAGAGTTATACATGTACATAATTATGCTATGAGTAACTATCTAGAGTTCCTAGAGTTATACATGTACATAATTATGTTATGAGTACTAGAGTTCCTAGAGTTATACATGTACATAATTATGCTATGAGTAACTATCTAGAGTTCCTAGAGTTATACATGTACATAATTATGCTATGAGTAACTATCTACAGTTCCTAGAGTTATACATGTACATAATTATGCTATGAGTATCTAGAGTTCCTAGAGTTATACATGTACATAATTATGTTTATGAGTTCATAGAGTTATACATGTACATAATTATGCTATGAGTAACTATCTACAGTTCCTAGAGTTATAAATGTACATAATTATGCTATGAGTAACTATATACAGTTCCTAGAGTTATACATGTACATAATTATGTTATGAGTAACTATCTAGAGTTCATAGAGTTATACATGTACATCATTATGCTATGAGTAACTATCTACAGTTCCTAGAGTTATAAATGTACATAATTATGCTATGAGTAACTATATACAGTTCCTAGAGTTATACACGTACATAATTATGCTATGAGTAACTATATAGAGTTCCTAGAGTTATACATGTACATAATTATGTTATGAGTAACTATCTAGAGTTCCTAGAGTTATACATGTACATAATTATGCTATGAGTATCTAGAGTTCCTAGAGTTATACATGTACATAATTATGCTATGAGTATTTAGAGTTATACATGTACATAATTATGCTATGAGTAACTTCTAGAATTCCTAGAGTTATACATGTACATAATTATGCTATGAGTAACTATCTAGAGTTCCTAGAGTTATACATGTACATAATTATGCTATGAGCAACTATCTAGAGTTCCTAGAGTTATACATGTACATAATTATGCTATGAGTATCTAGAGTTCCTAGAGTTATACATGTACATAATTATGTTATGAGTATCTAGAGTTCCTAGAGTTATACATGTACATAATTATGCTATGAGTATCTAGAGTTCCTAGAGTTATACATGTACATAATTATGCTATGAGTATCTAGAGTTCCTAGAGTTATACATGTACATAATTATGCTATGAGTATCTAGAGTTCCTAGAGTTATACATGTACATAATTATGCTATGAGTATCTAGAGTTCCTAGAGTTATACATGTACATAATTATGCTATGAGTATCTAGAGTTCCTAGAGTTATACATGTACATAATTATGCTATGAGTAACTATAGTTCCTAGAGTTATACATGTACATAATTATGCTATGAGTATCTAGAGTTCCTAGAGTTATACATGTACATAATTATGTTATGAGTATCTAGAGTTCCTAGAGTTATACACGTACATAATTATGTTATGAGTATCTATAGTTCCTAGAGTTATAAATGTACATAATTATGCTATGAGTAACTATCTATAGTTCCTAGAGTTATACATGTACATAATTATGTTATGAGTAACAATCTAGAGTTCCTAGAGTTATACATGTACATAATTATGTTATGAGTAACTATCTAGAGTTCCTAGAGTTATACATGTACATAATTATGCTATGAGTATCTAGAGTTCCTAGAGTTATACATGTACATAATTATGCTATGAGTAACTATCTAGAGTTCCTAGAGTTATACACGTACATAATTATGTTATGAGTATCTAGAGTTCCTAGAGTTATACATGTACATAATTATGTTATGAGTAACTAGAGTTCCTAGAGTTATACACGTACATAATTATGTTATGAGTATCTAGAGTTCCTAGAGTTATACATGTACATAATTATGCTATGAGTATCTAGAGTTCCTAGAGTTATACATGTACATAATTATGTTATGAGTATCTAGAGTTATACATGTACATAATTATGTTATGAGTAACTAGAGTTCCTAGAGTTATACATGTACATAATTATGTTATGAGTAACTATAGTTCCTAGAGTTATACATGTACATAATTATGTTATGAGTATCTAGAGTTCCTAGAGTTATACATGTACATAATTATGTTATGAGTATCTAGAGTTCCTAGAGTTATAAATGTACATCATTATGCTATGAGTAACTATATACAGTTCCTAGAGATATACATGTACATAATTATGCTATGAGTAACTATCTACAGTTCCTAGAGTTGTAAATGTACATCATTATGCTATGAGTAACTATATACAGTTCCTAGAGTTATACATGTACATAATTATGCTATGAGTAACTATCTAGAGTTCCTAGAGTTATACATGTACATAATTATGCTATGAGTATCTAGAGTTCCTAGAGTTATACATGTACATAATTATGCTATGAGTAACTATAGTTCCTAGAGTTATACATGTACATAATTATGCTATGAGTATTCTAGAGTTCCTAGAGTTATACATGTACATCATTATGCTATGAGTAATATCTAGAGTTCCTAGAGTTATACATGTACATAATTATGTTATGAGTATCTAGAGTTCCTAGAGTTATACATGTACATAATTATGTTATGAGTATCTAGAGTTCCTAGAGTTATACATGTACATAATTATGCTATGAGTAACTATCTAGAGTTCCTAGAGTTATACATGTACATAATTATGTTATGAGTAACTATCTAGAGTTCCTAGAGTTATACATGTACATAATTATGTTATGAGTATCTAGAGTTCCTAGAGTTATACATGTACATAATTATGCTATGAGTATCTAGAGTTATACATGTACATACTTATGCTATGAGTATCTAGAGTTATACATGTACATAATTATGTTATGAGTATCTAGAGTTCCTAGAGTTATACATGTACATAATTATGCTATGAGTAACTATCTAGAGTTCCTAGAGTTATACATGTACATAATTATGCTATGAGTACCTAGAGTTCCTAGAGTTATACATGTACATAATTATGCTATGAGTATCTAGAGTTCCTAGAGTTATACATGTACATAATTATGCTATGAGTAACTATCTAGAGTTCCTAGAGTTATACATGTACATAATTATGCTATGAGTATCTAGAGTTCCTAGAGTTATACATGTACATAATTATGCTATGAGTAACTATAGTTCCTAGAGTTATACATGTACATAATTATGCTATGAGTATCTAGAGTT
This sequence comes from Archivesica marissinica, assembly GCA_014843695.1. NCBI lineage: Eukaryota > Metazoa > Mollusca > Bivalvia > Venerida > Vesicomyidae > Archivesica > Archivesica marissinica. Next base: position 893,190 of record CM026398.1, on the reverse strand, counting down.
CCTAGAGTTATACATGTACATAATTATGTTATGAGTATCTAGAGTTCCTAGAGTTATACACGTACATAATTATGTTATGAGTATCTATAGTTCCTAGAGTTATAAATGTACATAATTATGCTATGAGTAACTATCTATAGTTCCTAGAGTTATACATGTACATAATTATGTTATGAGTAACTATCTAGAGTTCCTAGAGTTATACATGTACATAATTATGTTATGAGTATCTAGAGTTCCTAGAGTTATACATGTACATAATTATGCTATGAGTATCTAGAGTTCCTAGAGTTATACATGTACATAATTATGCTATGAGTAACTATCTAGAGTTCCTAGAGTTATACATGTACATAATTATGTTATGAGTATCTAGAGTTCCTAGAGTTATACATGTACATAATTATGTTATGAGTAACTAGAGTTCCTAGAGTTATACACGTACATAATTATGTTATGAGTATCTAGAGTTCCTAGAGTTATACATGTACATAATTATGTTATGAGTATCTAGAGTTATACATGTACATAATTATGTTATGAGTAACTAGAGTTCCTAGAGTTATACATGTACATAGTTATGTTATGAGTATCTAGAGTTCCTATAGTTATACATGTACATAGTTATATTATGAGTATCTAGAGTTCCTAGAGTTATACATGTACATAATTATGTTATGAGTATCTAGAGTTCCTAGAGTTATAAATGTACATCATTATGCTATGAGTAACTATATACAGTTCCTAGAGATATACATGTACATAATTATGCTATGAGTAACTATCTACAGTTCCTAGAGTTGTAAATGTACATCATTATGCTATGAGTAACTATATACAGTTCCTAGAGTTATACATGTACATAATTATGCTATGAGTAACTATCTAGAGTTCCTAGAGTTATACATGTACATAATTATGCTATGAGTACCTAGAGTTCCTAGAGTTATACATGTACATAATTATGCTATGAGTATCTAGAGTTCCTAGAGTTATACATGTACATAATTATGCTATGAGTACCTAGAGTTCCTAGAGTTATACATGTACATAATTATGTTATGAGTATCTAGAGTTCCTAGAGTTATACACGTACATAATTATGTTATGAGTATCTATAGTTCCTAGAGTTATAAATGTACATAATTATGCTATGAGTAACTATCTATAGTTCCTAGAGTTATACATGTACATAATTATGTTATGAGTAACTATCTAGAGTTCCTAGAGTTATACATGTACATAATTATGTTATGAGTATCTAGAGTTCCTAGAGTTATACATGTACATAATTATGCTATGAGTATCTAGAGTTCATATATCTAGAGTTCAGAGTTATACATGTACATAATTATGTTATGAGTATCTAGAGTTCCTAGAGTTATACATGTACATAATTATGCTATGAGTAACTATCTAAGTTCCTAGAGTTATACATGTACATAATTATGCTATGAGTAACTATAGTTCCTAGAGTTATACATGTACATAATTATGCTATGAGTATCTAGAGTTCCTAGAGTTATACATGTACATAATTATGTTATGAGTATCTAGAGTTCCTAGAGTTATACATGTACATAATTATGTTATGAGTATCTAGAGTTCCTAGAGTTATACATGTACATAATTATGCTATGAGTACTATCTAGAGTTCCTAGAGTTATACATGTACATAATTATGTTATGAGTAACTCTAGAGTTCCTAGAGTTATACATGTACATAATTATGCTATGAGTAACTATCTAGAGTTCCTAGAGTTATACATGTACATAATTATGCTATGAGTATCTAGAGTTCCTAGAGTTATACATGTACATAATTATGCTATGAGTAACTATCTAGAGTTCCTAGAGTTATACACGTACATAATTATGTTATGAGTATCTAGAGTTCCTAGAGTTATACATGTACATAATTATGTTATGAGTAACTAGAGTTCCTAGAGTTATACATGTACATAATTATGTTATGAGTATCTAGAGTTCCTAGAGTTATACATGTACATAATTATGCTATGAGTATCTAGAGTTCCTAGAGTTATACATGTACATAATTATGTTATGAGTATCTAGAGTTATACATGTACATAATTATGCTATGAGTAACTAGAGTTCCTAGAGTTATACATGTACATAATTATGTTATGAGTAACTAGAGTTCCTAGAGTTATACATGTACATAATTATGTTATGAGTATCTAGAGTTCCTAGAGTTATACATGTACATAATTATGCTATGAGTAACTATATAGTTCCTAGAGTTATACATGTACATAATTATGCTATGAGTAACTATCTACAGTTCCTAGAGTTATACATGTACATAATTATGCTATGAGTAACTAGAGTTCCTAGAGTTATACATGTACATAATTATGCTATGAGTAACTATCTAGAGTTCCTAGAGTTATACATGTACATAATTATGCTATGAGTACCTAGAGTTCCTAGAGTTATACATGTACATAATTATGCTATGAGTATCTAGAGTTCCTAGAGTTATACATGTACATAATTATGCTATGAGTACCTAGAGTTCCTAGAGTTATACATGTACATAATTATGCTATGAGTATCTAGAGTTCCTAGAGTTATACATGTACATAATTATGCTATGAGTATCTAGAGTTCCTAGAGTTATACATGTACATAATTATGTTATGAGTATCTAGAGTTCCTAGAGTTATACATGTACATAATTATGCTATGAGTATCTATAGTTCCTAGAGTTATACATGTACATAATTATGTTATGAGTATCTAGAGTTCCTAGAGTTATACATGTACATAATTATGCTATGAGTATCTAGAGTTCCTAGAGTTATACATGTACATAATTATGCTATGAGTATCTATAGTTCCTAGAGTTATACATGTACATAATTATGCTATGAGTACCTAGAGTTCCTAGAGTTATACATGTACATAATTATGTTATGAGTATCTAGAGTTCCTAGAGTTATACATGTACATAATTATGCTATGAGTATCTAGAGTTCCTAGAGTTATACATGTACATAATTATGCTATGAGTATCTAGAGTTCCTAGAGTTATACATGTACATAATTATGCTATGAGTATCTAGAGTTCCTAGAGTTATACATGTACATAATTATGTTATGAGTATCTAGAGTTCCTAGAGTTATACATGTACATAATTATGCTATGAGTATCTAGAGTTCCTAGAGTTATACATGTACATAATTATGCTATGAGTAACTATCAAGTTCCTAGAGTTATACATGTACATAATTATGCTATGAGTATCTAGAGTTCCTAGAGTTATACATGTACATAATTATGCTATGAGTATCTAGAGTTCCTAGAGTTATACATGTACATAATTATGCTATGAGTATCTAGAGTTCCTAGAGTTATACATGTACATAATTATGCTATGAGTATCTATAGTTCCTAGAGTTATACATGTACATAATTATGCTATGAGTATCTAGAGTTCCTAGAGTTATACATGTACATAATTATGTTATGAGTATCTAGAGTTCCTAGAGTTATACACGTACATAATTATGTTATGAGTATCTATAGTTCCTAGAGTTATAAATGTACATAATTATGCTATGAGTAACTATCTATAGTTCCTAGAGTTATACATGTACATAATTATGTTATGAGTAACTATCTAGAGTTCCTAGAGTTATACATGTACATAATTATGTTATGAGTATCTAGAGTTCCTAGAGTTATACATGTACATAATTATGCTATGAGTATCTAGAGTTATACATGTACATAATTATGCTATGAGTATCTAGAGTTATACATGTACATAATTATGTTATGAGTATCTAGAGTTCCTAGAGTTATACATGTACATAATTATGCTATGAGTAACTATCTAGAGTTCCTAGAGTTATACATGTACATAATTATGCTATGAGTAACTATCTAGAGTTCCTAGAGTTATACATGTACATAATTATGTTATGAGTATCTAGAATTCCTAGAGTTATACATGTACATAATTATGCTATGAGTAACTATCTAGAGTTCCTAGAGTTATACATGTACATAATTATGCTATGAGTATCTATAGTTATACATGTACATAATTATGTTATGAGTACCTAGAGTTCCTAGAGTTATACATGTACATAATTATGCTATGAGTATCTATCTATAGTTCCTAGAGTTATACATGTACATAATTATGCTATGAGTATCTAGAGTTCCTAGAGTTATACATGTACATAATTATGCTATGAGTATCTAGAGTTCCTAGAGTTATACATGTACATAATTATGTTATGAGTATCTATCTAGAGTTCCTAGAGTTATACATGTACATAATTATGCTATGAGTATCTAGAGTTCCTAGAGTTATACATGTACATAATTATGCTATGAGTATCTAGAATTCCTAGAGTTATACATGTACATAATTATGCTATGAGTATCTAGAGTTTCTAGAGTTATACATGTACATAATTATGCTATGAGTATCTAGAGTTCCTAGAGTTATACACGTACATAATTATGCTATGAGTATCTAGAGTTCCTAGAGTTATACATGTACATAATTATGCTATGAGTATCTAGAGTTCCTAGAGTTATACATGTACATAATTATGCTATGAGTATCTAGAGTTCCTAGAGTTATACATGTACATAATTATGCTATGAGTATCTAGAGTTATACACGTACATAATTATGCTATGAGTAACTATCTAGAGTTCCTAGAGTTATACATGTACATAATTATGTTATGAGTAACTATCTAGAATTCCTAGATTTATACTTGTACATAATTATGCTATGAGTATCTAGAGTTCCTAGAGTTATACATGTACATAATTATGCTATGAGTATCTAGAGTTCCTAGAGTTATACATGTACATAATTATGCTATGAGTATTCTAGAGTTCCTAGAGTTATAATGTACATAATTTTGCTATGAGTATCTAGAGTTCCTAGAGTTATACATGTACATAATTATGCTATGAGTATCTAGAGTTCCTAGAGTTATACATGTACATAATTATGCTATGAGTATCTAGAGTTCCTAGAGTTATACATGTACATAATTATGCTATGAGTATCTAGAGTTCCTAGAGTTATAAATGTACATAATTATGTTATGAGTAACTATCTAGAGTTCATAGAGTTATATAATTATGCTATGAGTAACTATCTAGAGTTCCTAGAGTTATACATGTGCATAATTATGCTATGCAGAATGACCACACTAACTGACCACATGTTTGACCTTGGTTTGTTTTGGTCGCGAAACTCAAACTTTGTAGGGCAAAAAAGGTTACCATAGATAAAATCAATCTTGCAAAATCTCTCTATAAACCCTAGATAGTTACCCATATCATAACTTTGTAAATTATTGACATAAACTGTTCATTCATTATGGTCGATATGACGCCCAAAAATAATCTATTGTTCTAGAGAGTATTATATTATCTATTATCCAGCACATTTTTGACTACCTAGAACCTTACCTTAGTTCAGTTATGATACCGACCACACCAGTGTGTAGCCAATGTTGTGGATACTTGTACAAGAATAACACAGTTGTTTACCATGTTTTCAATTGCGCCATATTTATTGTTCTAGTTATCGATAAATCACTGTCAATATCCATAGCAGTTTTACTAGTATTATTATTATTATTGAATGTTCGCTTTTTGTTAAGTTAATGCAATGAGAAAATGCAAATGTAGTTCGGAAATTATCTGTATGCGTTTTTTAAAGCATTTGATCGTCGTAGATCATTTGTCAATATCTAAACAGATCTATTTAATAGCTAATGTTGTTGTCAATGATTAATACTTAGTTGATTTGTGTTTTTGTGTGTGTTGGTTGGTTTTGTTTATAAGACTGTATGTCTCTCCCATAATTGTTCGTTGATATTAGTGTCCGTCACCATATTACCATACATGTTTCACTTTGTAATGTTTTGTGTTGATGCTTTGTTCATGGGCCAGAAATGGCTTATTACGAAATAAAGATATATCATTTACACTGGGTTGTATCGACATAATTGTATACATATTTGGTCTACCTCGTTTGCAGTGTACGTGACGTTACCGGGAGCGTTGACAATGCCAAATGTAAATCGGGCACAGCGCAGTCTAAGAGTATCATTAACCTTACCCGTGATACACCTGATATAAGTTATACTACATACCGTATCCATGGCCTAGTTGTTCACCTCGTCAGGGGTTATTTTTAATATGGCCGGTTCGTGAGCCGCCAGCTAGTTAAATAATGGTTACCAATTGCTACCAGCCAGGAACATGGCCTAAACGCATAATACTGATGGTCATAAAAATATGTCTCATGTGTCAGTAATGGCTGGCCGTTTCAATAGGGGTGACACTATAATAAACACACGCTCTGATTAAGATTTAAATCTGGATATATATCATTATAAATAGGTCAGCCCGAATATGTACAGTTGTTTGTGTATCGAGTTAACAATCACGGATCAGGTGTCATTGTTACATTTGGTGAATGTTCTCTAGGCTTACTTTGTGGCATGCGATCTGAGGTGAGTGGGTATTTCATATTTTATTTAACATCGCTACCGGTTGCCCATATGAGCACGACGGGCAGGCTGCAGTGGCTAGCTAACCAGTAACGGCCGTATGCCAACCTTTCCATATAAAGAGACACTGTCTGAGTGGGGCTCGAACCTGTGACCATCAGTGATGTTAGTTCACAGCCGTATACAAGTCAGTGACCTTAAGCACTCGACCTCGGAGGCGGACGAGCTGGGACTGATGGTGTGGTGCATTTAAATAGCTAACATACATATTCCAATACAGCTTGGTGCAAACAAACAGTCACATATGTCAGAGGCTCAGACACATTCGACACCTGAACCTAGTACAAGGAAAAAGCGTTATTTATCTTCACCTTTCGAACATTTTGATTCCAAGAAGACACGAATAATGGACTGCGAATCCAGGGAATCCGGCACAAATGTATCTTTTGGTCAAGCGGATTTGGACAAAATAGCTGAGGTGCTAAAATCGTCTTTCAAAACAGAAATAATGGAACTAGTGAAAGAGGCTGTTGGCTCATCTGTTAATGTAATTATTGATGGTGTTCTGTCAGGGCTTCAAGAAAAAGTTAAATCTCTCGAAACTGACAACTTGAAACTTAAAACTGAAAATTTTGAATTGAGAACAAGTATAAATAAGCTGAAATTTGCTGCCGACTCTGCTGAACAGTATAGTCGCAGGAATAATATCCGAATTACTGGAATTCCAGAATCCATAGATGAATACTGACCATGTTGTACTTGATACTTGTAAAACGTTAAATGTCGGTAATATATCAGAAATTGACCGGTGTCACCGAGTGAGGAAACGCAACGAGACCGGAGGTCCAAGACCCATCATTGTCAAGTTTGTATCGTATCGAGTTCGTCAGCGCATGTATAAAGCGAGGGCCCATCTCAAATCCAAAGGACAAACTAGGACATATATGAACGAAGATTTGACACAACAGATGATACATCGCATAACAAGCAGTGATGAACTTATACCTTTTGAAAACTAGTAACTAAATAGTATGGCCAATACTTATGGCACAAACTGTATTGCCTAAAAGTATGATCGGTATTGATTGATATTATCATTCACATGTTGTAACGGTTCATGTGTTACAATGCATAGTGTGGGAATGATTAGCTGACGAACATGTTTTACTACTATAAACTGAGGATCGCGCAATCATTAACTGTTATTTAGTTGTCGGCTATTTGTTCCCGCATTATACATTGTACTGTCCAGCGGAGTATAATGATCTCTAATCCATCGCATACGCATATGCTCATAATTTGTCATATCTGTTATTACAGAAACAACTTCAATATAAAATGTACCGTCATAGTTTGCATGTATTGAGCAAATCAGTGAATGCACTTATTTTTCGAAATTGTTATAATTACTTTTCATCAACATTCCAGTAAAACCTTAGTATTAGTACAAATATTTCTCATAATCACTATGACGTAGTGCGTAACTAAGTTAAAAGCTCAATTCACATTCGTTCATGTAAATTACAAACTGTTAATTATCCATAGCTGTAAATAACGCGATAATACTTTCATATTGTTGCATACTCTGCACGAGCATTGTACATTGTATATATATGGGTAAATTGTAGATGCGATGTACGACATTCAGTGATGTAAATGTACAGGCAGGAAGTATCCGTTTAAATGGTAAACAGAGTGAATTGTATATAGAACGTGAAGTGTTGATATTCTGTATACATTTGTGGATAGACACAATCGACCACTATGATCTACTGAATACATTTTAAAATTTCAATAACATTATATGATTGTTGAATGTAATGTTTATTTGTTATATTGTGGATAGACACAATCATTGGACCAGCTACACTCTGACACACCTACTTGAATATGCATTCGTTTCGACACATTTTTTCGAATGCATTTTGCAAACATGTTTATATGAATTGTATATAGAATGTGAAGTGTTGTTATTCTGTATATATTTGTGGATAGACACAATCATTGGACCAGCTACACTCTGACACACCTACTTGAATATGCATTCGTTTCGACACATTTTTTCGAATGCATTTTGCAAACATGTTTATATGAATTGTATATAGAATGTGAAGTGTTGTTATTCTGTATATATTTGTGGATAGACACAATCATTGGACCAGCTACACTCTGACACACCTACTTGAATATGCATTCGTTTCGACACATTTTTTCGAATGCATTTTGCAAACATGTTTATATGAATTGTATATAGAATGTGAAGTGTTGTTATTCTGTATATATTTGTGGATAGACACAATCATTGGACCAGCTACACTCTGACACACCTACTTGAATATGCATTCGTTTCGACACATTTTTTCGAATGCATTTTGCAAACATGTTTATATGAATTGTATATAGAATGTGAAGTGTTGATATTATATATATATATATTTCTAGGTATTATTTTGTTGTCAGAAATTGGTTAATAATCACTCCAAAGCGGACATAGGTAGTATTCAGTAGAGCATATACAATAATTTAATAATTATGATACTGATATATTTATGATTATTGGTTAATATGTGATAACAATAAAGTATATACTGTGTGTTGCTAACGCTAGTACATATATGAAATTACGCTACAAACACACGACATATATATACATGTATACTCGCGAAAACAGTATTAATTAGAGCTTAGTTTTAATTTATGTAAGTGTATTACATCACGTATTGTGGTTGCCTTAAGACATAATGAGATTATATTACTGATTACGTATTTTCCCAGCTGATTAAGCAAACATCAGTTATGTAATATCAGTTTCTATACATACATTATGAACATTTCTCTTTAACAAAGTCAGTTCTTTTGTATTGTTAGTAACATTCTTCCAAAGTCTTATTTTTACCAATGTTTTGTAGTTACTACTTTTTGCGCTATTTTGTCTTCTTCGTGCTTTCTTTATTTTACTTTTTCTTAAAGAGGAACACACACACCTCTGATTCTCCCATATGGGCATCGACACCAACACGTTTATGACCAGTACACTGCTATCCTCTCATGTTGGCCACACTAATGTTTATGTTTCTACTATTTACAATAACATGAGACTTAAAATGAAATCAATGGCTATCCTGAGAGTTTTCCATCTACAACTCAAGTTTATGTTTCTCCTAAGTTTAATAATGCTGCTCAATTCGATCTCTAACTGTTGTTTCCCTTTTGTCATTAGTTCTATTTAACAATATGTCACTTCCATTGAACCGTCGCAGACATACGGTTAGTAATAACCAACTTAATAACATGCAGTTTTCCCTCTATTATATTATCCGCATCGCAATGTTATTTATAGCCGTCCAGTTCTGGAACATATCTTGTATTATATTGCTGTCAGGAGACGTTCATCAAAACCCCGGACCCTTGTCGAATGACTCTAGAACATCGGCTATGTCTTCTATATCTTCCGGTAGTAGCTGTATTGATCTTTCAAAGCATATCTCATTCGTGCACTACAATGTACAACGTATTTTTCCAAAGTTAGATTTACTGTACACTGAATTAAAGGATTTTGATATCCTAGCATTTTCCGAAACATGGTTGGGACCGCATATCCAAACTAATGATTTAATGCTTCCCTCATTTTCAAATCCTAAGAGAAAAGATCATACTGATAATTATGGCGGTGTAATTCTTTATATTAAGGAGAACATTACAAAAGGAGACCCGATCTCGAAATCAATGGTGTAGAATGTATTTGGATTGAAGTTATGTATTCCAGTAAACATATTCTCTTTGGTACATTTATAGGCCCCCGAATACAAATGTTTTGCGACACTCAATGATTTTAGACTCCATTCACCTTGCTTTTGATACAGGGATAGGAAATATCATAATAACTGGTGTCTTTAATCTGAATGTATCAGATATAATATCTTCTAGAAAGGTGAATACATTATGTGAGCAGTTTTCCTTGTATCAGGTAATCGATGCACCAACACATTTCACAGAGTCATCTTTTTCCACAATTTACCTTACTTTTGTTTCAAATAGAAACATTATTTACTCAAGTGGAGTTGGTGATCCCTTTCTCTTGCAGGACGTGAGCTATCACTGCCCTATTTATGGTCTTCTTAACTTGAAAAAGCCAAAACGTTCATGCTTTTATCGCCATGTTTGGATATTCGACAGAGGAAATTACGCAATACTTAGGCATCTGCTTTCGAATGGGACTCTTTGAAAAATGCTGATATTAATGTTTATGTTAGAAATATTTCAGATAAAATCATTGCTATTTCTAAGGAATGTATTTCCAACAGGAAAGTTTTAGTAAGGGAAAATGACACAACCTGGTTCACGAATGAATTGAGAAATCTAAGCAGAAAGCGTAGACGACTATATCGAAAGGCAAGGCAAGCCGATTCTGCATACCATTGGGAGAGATTTCGCAAGCTAAGAAACTCAATAATCTCTAAACTTCGAGAGACAAAGAAACAGCACTATGGTGATCTAGCTGAACGAGTACAATCTGGAAATCAAAATTCAAAGAACTGGTGGTCTTGTCTTAAATCATTCATTAAACCTACTACGTCTTCTTCAGTACCTCTTCTTGTTTCAGGAGATAATATCATTTACGATGACATTGAAAATGCCAATCTTTTAAATGATTATTTTACTGATCAAACGCGAATTGATGAAACATTAGCCTCTCCGCTTCCTGAATTACCCATCATTGATTATCCACAACTACATGATATTATTATTACTGCTGAAGAAGTAGAGTTTGTATTAAAGTCACTCATCCTTGGAAAAGCTGCTGGCCCTGATGGAATCAATGCTCGCTTACTTCGTGAACTTTCTTCTGAACTAAGCAGTCCACTATGTTCACTTTTCAACTACTCAATTCACATTTCTATAGTACCTGATATATGGGAAAATGCAAATGTTACTCCACTATTAAAATCTGGTGATCGTTCTTTAGTTAACAATTATCGTCCAATATCGCTCATAAGTAATTTAAATAAAGTAATTGAAAGAATTGTATTTAAACATACTTTCAACTTTCTACATGCCAATAACATCCTTACTCCTTTACAGTCTGGATTCGTCCCGGGTGACTCCACCATTAATCAATTAACTTATATGCATACTGTTTTAGCACAGGCAATCGACTCCAGTAAAGACCTCAGAGCGATCTTCTGTGACATCAGTAAAGCCTTTGATCGTGTCTGGCACAAAGGGTTATTATTTAAACTTTACTCAATCGGTATTTCTGGACCATTGCTATCCTGGTTCTCGTCTTATCTGAGTAGCAGAAAACAACGTGTGGTTCTCCCCGGCTGTAAATCTTCGGATACTGTTCTCATTGCTGGTGTGCCACAAGGATCAATTCTCGGACCACTTCTTTTCCTTATTTATATTAACGACATTGTTCGAGATATTCAAGCTAATATTAGACTTTATGCTGATGACACCAGTATATACATTGTTGTTGAAAACCCAGTTACGGCTTCAGCTATCCTTAACTCTGATCTCCACACAATAGATTCATGGGCTTCCAAATGGCTCGTAAAGTTCAATCCTACTAAAACTGAATCCTTATTGATATCACGTAAACGCCAAAGAAATAATTATCACCCTCCACATCAAATGCAAACTCAACAGATAACAGAATTTCGGCATCATAGGCACCTAGGTGTGCATCTGTCACATGATCTTTGCTGGTCCACACATATAGAATATATGAACACTAAAGTATGGAAAAGGATAAATATAATGAAAAAATTGAAATTCCAACTCGATAGAAAGTCATTAGAGATAATATATCTAACATTTATACGACCGATTCTCGAGTATGGTGACAACAGTACCCAATATTAAAAAATAGATTTGGAACAAATTCAACAAGAGGCTGCCAGAATTGTTACCGGGACTACGAAACTGGTATCAATTGCTAAACTTATGACAGAAGTTGGATGGGAATCACTTGAAACAAGACGATTCAAGCATAAACTAATTCTCTTCTATAAAATGAAAAACAATCTTACTCCAGCCTATCTTTCAAATCTTGTTCCATCATCTGTTGGTAACGTTCATCGGTATCCATTAAGAAATTCACAAAATATACAGACCATATTCACACGTACAGATTTTTATTACAAGTCATTTCTTCCATCAGTTATTAGAGATTTTAATGCTCTTCCCGTTTTGACACAAAATGCAGGCACAGTAACAGCCTTCAAACGTCTGTTAAACAATGACTTACCGAAAGTGCCAGGTTATTTCTATACAGGAGATCGAAAACTTCAAATACTTCACACAAGATTACGTACTCACTGCAGTTCTCTCTGTTCTGATTTGTTTGATAAGAACATAATTAATTCTCCATATTGCGAATGTGGAGCAATTGAAAATTCTCACCACTATTTCCTTGTTTGTTCACAATACACACATTTACGGACAGAAATGCTGAATTCAATCTCTCAAGTTTGTAGTCCTACAATGGATGTCATTTTGCAAGGATATTCGACGCTTACATATGAATCGAACGCAGCATTGTTCAGTGTTATATGTAATTATATTAGAGACACAAAACGGTTTTACTTCAGTTAGTTTGTGAAATGAAGTAGGTATACAATGGTTTATAATACATTTTATTTCGAATGAGTAGATTTTCCTTTCCATCACTGACGATGTAGTGCAATTTCATGTCGAAATTCTCGCCCTGTCGCTTTCAAGAATCATGGTGGAGTGTTGTTCATTAATTCTGTATATCTCTTTTCTCCTCTATGTTCATTTACTTTTTGTTTCTCATCTTTTAATTGTTGTTTCTTTTTCATTTAATTTTCAAAACCTGTCATGTTCTGTACTCTTAAAGTATTACATATTTATATAAATATTATGAATTAAGTTTAGTAATGTTATATGTAAGTACATATATATTATCATTCTAAAACATTACATTTTCCCTAAAGAAAAATCATTGATTTATGAAATTGTAAACTATTATGCCATGAAATGTTTGTGTATATTATTTAGAAAGGAGAGGACAATCATAAGCTATACAGCTTTCTGTCCAATTCCTTATATCAGTTGTTGTAAATAATCATGTATTGACAGAAAATAAATATGTTTAAACTAAATACAACCATATCTACTCATCAACAACATTATGAAAATAAAGAAACCAAACAAATAGTTGTACAAAAAATATCTTGAAAAGCACAATACTAGCATAATAAACAAAGCAGAACAAAAATGGAACAGTGAATTTGAAAACTTGGACTGGAAAAGTATTTACATAACACCATTTAAAAGTACAATAGAATCTAAACTGAGGGTATTCCAGTACAAATATGTTACAAGAATATTGCCAACAAATAAATTTCTACATCAAATACATCTAGTTGACTCGAGTCTATGTGGTTTCTGTACTATGCAAGTGGAAACCCTACGACATATATTCTGGGAATGCCCTCATATACAACATTGTTGGTCACATCTAGATATGCTCTTTGCGAGTCAAAATTTTAATGTAACATTAAACTACCAACATATAAGCTTTGGTTATAAATATATCTCAAATGACCAAATAATGTCGATAGTGAATTTTATTATTGTTTTAGCAAAATTCTTTATCTTCAAAAATAAACTCAACCACACAACTCCTATGTTTGAAGTGTTTGTTTGTTACCTGAGGAAACGAAATGAAGTAGAAAGACATATTGCAATAATAAAGAACACAATTGATACTCATAATAAAAAATGGGATCAAATACAGCTGTAGGACAAATTCTCAAAACCGTTTTGTTTTTCTCTCTCTTTATTTTGTTGCTTTTTTCCCCCTTTGTTTTTGCTCCGTTAAATGTAACGGAAGAATCTACTCTTTTAACTCTATTTAAATCTATTATCACTTCCTTCTATAAAAAACATCTTATTCTTTGTGACCTTTCATGACATATTATTCTTAATCACTAACTGAAATGTTTAATACGTGCATGTATGTGTATGTATGTATATATGTATATGTGTGTAATTTGTTGACATGAAAAGGAAAATAAAAAATATTAATTTAATAAAAAGAAGAAATGTTCAACCTAAATATGAAGGCATCGAACGTATATATTTTGGAGTATTACATGTATTAAATACGTTATAAAGTCAAAACAAAAAAAACAAAAAAACAATCGTTGCTTGTCATCACATTCTGATATATACCATTTCTGTCCTGACTCAACACTACAATAAGGCTGCCTAGTATTATATAACGATTCCACGGAGACATACATTCTTTGGAGTCACTATTGGTATATATTCCACGGTGACAATGTTTGTCTTAATAAAACAACTTCTGATTCAATGCCGTAATTTTCGACATTATAGTGATCGCCTGTGTGTGTATTCTACGTTTATTTATCTTCGCTACCGATTAGTTATTTTAGATGTTTGGAGAATAGTGCAATGATACAGACATAGACCCATTCCAGAGTCTCCTCTAGTTCATTTACGTGCACGGTGTAAAGCACCGACACGATACCTCGGTTTAAAGTCCCATATGAAAAATCGTTAATTTTATTAGGGTCAGACGGGGGATCGAACCTGCGATCCCTGGATTACCATTCCAGCGTATTACAACTGATCTACATATCAGTGGTCGCCTGTGTCTTTGTTTTGCTGTTTATACATATGATAGATTGAAAGATCTGGCCATAGAACACTTTTAATTATTACAAAAAAAACACACACAAAAACAATTAATAATTATTATAATACAATAATCAATATACGTTGGAAACGGAGCAAGTCAGTTAATAATGGTACGGGTTATTATACTAGAGAACGTAGAAAAAGCACACTTATAGGAAAGGATTTAGATGAAAAACAATAACTATGTATTAAGCCTTTCCTTCATAGAGATTTAGGTTAATATACTATTATATCTCCAAACAAACGACAGCCATTTAGCAATCACGCAGTGGATACTTAATCGCCATATCTATCCCACCTCCATAGATGTCACTGGGACTACACGAGAGTCTGGTCTTTATCATGAATATTGGTTTGGCTACTACATTGTCAATGTATGTTGCATTGGTAATGGCGTGAAGAGGTGCTTCTATAAAGCAAAGGGTTAAATACATAATTTTAAACATTTTGGAATATTTTTAGTTGTTCAGTTTTTGCTTTGTAATAAAGATGTGATATATCTTTGACGGAGTCCTTCGTATTTAGTTGTTATGTAATAATAATCATATAATGTAGGTGTGCGTTTTCTATGTCCACTAGTATATTAGGCATGTACTTGATTGTTTAAAAGCAAATGCAACACATTCATAAACAATTAATATTCATAAGTCCTACCTACATTGGCTATCGATTAACACGTACCGATCTTTTATATATGTGAACATATATATTTATGTTATGTTATATACATGTGTATATTAATTGGAAATATAATCTTATATATATAGTGTTGGAACCTATGCGTGGCGAATTGTTATACTCGCCGCAGATTTTTCCATTAACAGTCAAACCTGTGTTAAGCAGCCAACCAGAGGAATCACATATTGGCTGTTAAGTACAGGTGGCTGCTTAATAGATGTCACCTGCCTAATAAACCACATATTGGGACTCTGGACATTGGCTGCGTAATACAGGTTGGCAGCTTAATGCAGGTGACCGCTAACACAGGTGTGACTGTATATCCGTATTTAGAAATATTTAAATAGTTAGTAAGTTCGCTGACATAGCTGAAGCATGGTTCAATAACATTACATTGTGTATACCGATAGCCTAATGCAACTGCCACATGGCTGGTCCAGTAGACGAATATACGCAAGCAAATCGCTGGGAATGTTTTTGCCACCGAACAGTATACTGTTTAGGAGCAATTCAGCCTTCCGAATTAAATCAAGAGGGTCATGATCATTCCTACCAAATATTGCCAACATATTGCAAGATGATGTTTGGAGAATTGTGCTATTCTTTGTCGGAAATTAAGTTACCATTTGCCGACGTTTACAAGAGGTTTTAAATCTAAAATAAAAGACTGTTCTTTCGGCAGACATCTTGGATGACAACATTATCTGATTTTGAAAACAATTGCACCAGAGCGAGTACCGTATTCGCTCAAAAATAAAATGTAGTCGGCAAAATGGTTCGTGATAAGATTGTTTTCGAATGTGTACTGTTTTAGACGACAGACATCTTGGATTTCAGAAGAATTTTATTTTAACAACTTTGGAAATGCTTCACCGAATGATCATACAAGTAAACGTCTCTTGACCAATGGTTGATAAGTTAGCGAGAAAACGTTTCAAATCCCTCAATGTCGATATTGGATGACATAATCATCAGATTTTGAATACAATCCGAGTGATCGCCTCGTCGATACATATTGTATTCGCTCAAAGATCATATTTGACACATACTTGACCTTCCGGGTCACGCTCATTTATGATACCTGGGTCACCATTTGAACAACTTTGAAAGAGCATTGTACATCGAACATTCCTACCAAAATTAGTCAAAATCCGGATGGTGATTCGTGAGAAGATCGTTAAAGAAATGTTGCTAATTTTAGACAACGGCCATCTTTGCTTACGTAATGGCGTGATTTTAACAATTATATAATCCTCCACCTACCCAACTATCATGACCATAACCGGTCTTACTGAGAAGACGTTTGAAATGTCATAGGACAACATTTCTTAATAAAATAATTAGTTGTTGAATTTATATTGGTATATACCCTATACCATCCCGTTATCCTTTATTTATATGCCCTAATTCTGATTAACTGAGCACTTATCGATTTGTATGTTGATGCTATGGAATAGTGCAATGCTTGCACTAACCGGTATAACAATAACATACACAGACGTGTAAATGAATAAATACACATAGCTCTGATATGTTATTCTGTTGTTTACAGGTTAGTCATACCATTTGTTTTTCTATATCTAGCATTTAGAAATATAAATAAAATAGAATACGTTGATACGGCCATATAATATGCTCTATAAACCACAGTTGTACATGCTATCTGTGAATAAGTGTATGATATGTATGTGGCACTTGCCGGTATAATATCAACTTACACATACGAATAAATGAATAAATACATATATCTCAGATATGCTTTTATGTTGTTATATGGTTACTTACATTAAAGCAAGATCTGAAGAACCCCCCTTATAACTATCGTGATGAAGAGATAGAGGAAATCCCAGATAGCTCTACCGTAGCACAGAAAGCCGGGCTCACTTCGTCAATGGCGCCCAATGATAGAGAGGGCATAGAGAAAGGAGATACAGTATGGTGCAACAAGGAGAAAGACTGAATATAGACATCAGTATGGAAACACGAATGCTAGAGAAGAGACTCAAGGAATTGAAAGGAGAAAACAACCGAGGAATTGAATGCACGTAATGAATATGGAGAAATGCTGATGGGATATACAATTAATCAACGGAGATAATTTAGCTTGACATATAGTGAAAGGAATTTAGACAACACAGGATAATATTCGGCATGTCGATAATATCAGTAATTCGGAATTGAGATATGTATCAGTCTAATCAACATATCAACATATAGCTGATCAATTACCATTTATGCAGGGCACACTGTGGATGTAGGAAGTTATTTAACATATAAAAGGATAAAGGGACTATGGAATAGGGCGATATATATGGAGGACAAGACTGACTGTTCTCGGTAATATATTGAGGGTGATCTACAAAGTCGCGCTGGGGGTTCATAAACTAGTTTGAAGATAGTATGAATAATAAAACCCAATATTAATTCATCAACTAATTATTTTATTAAAACATGTTGCCCTATGACAAAAATGTTCACGGACGTCGGACAGACGCATTGCGGAAACAATAACTCACAAGCATGAGGTTTGTTACGGTAAGATAACAAATAGCTGACCGTTGTTCGCTATAGTCAGCTTCATATTTGTTGCAAGTTGTTCGGGTTACATGGGAAATTACAGTTGAAAATGAACATACAATAAAACCCCTCTAACCCGGACCGGACAAATAGTCACAATGTCAGCTCTAGAGGGGGTTTCGGATTAGGTTTTTTATACTTAATATTAATATTTAATACATGTTATGTACATGGTGTACAGTACAACATATGAATACGAAAATAAAAGAAACATAATTATACACTATTACAAATGAGACATGTACGTTTTATACTCAATTG
>CM026398.1:842903-873461 GCA_014843695.1 Archivesica marissinica | reverse complement strand
ATAGCCGCGTAGTGCAGTGTCCATAGCCGCGCAGTGCAGTGTCCATAGCCGCGCAGTGCAGTGTCCATAATCTCGCAATGCAGTGTCCATAGCCGCGTAGTGTAGTGTCCATAGCCTCGCAGTGCAGTGTCCATAGCCGCGCAATGCAGTGTCCATATCCGCGCAATGCAGTGTCCATATCCGCGCAATGCAGTGTCCATAGCCGAGCAATGAAGTGTCCATAGCCGCGCAGTGCAGTTTACATAGCCTCGCAGTGCAGTGTCCATAGCCTGGCAGTACATGGTCCATAGCCTCGCAGTGCAGTGTCCATAGCCGCGCAGTGCACTGTCCATAGCCTCGCAGTGCAGTGTACATAGCCTCGCAGTGCAGTGTCCATAGCCTTGCAGTACAGGGTCCATAGCCTAGCAGTGCAGTGTCCATAGCCTCGCAGTGCAGGGTCCATAGCCTCGCAGTGCAGGGTCAATAGCCACGCAGTGCAGTGTCCATAGCCTTGCAGTGCAGGGTCTATAGCCTCGCAGTGCAGTGTCAATAGCCTAGCAGTGCAGGGTCCATAGCCTCGCAGTGCAGTGTCCATATCATCGCAGTGCAATGTCCATAGACGCGCAGTGCAATGTCCATAGCCTCGCAGTGCATGGTCCATAGCCTCGCAGTGCAGTGTCCATAGCCGCGCAGTGCAGTGTACATAGCCGCGCAGTGCAGTGTACATAGCCGCGCAGTGCAGTGTACATAGCCGCGCAGTGCATGGTCCATAGCCTCGCAGTGCAGTGTCCATAGCCGCGCAGTGCAGTGTACATAGCCGCGCAGTGCAGTGTACATAGCCGCGCAGTGCAGTGTACATAGCCGCGCAGTGCAGTGTACATAGCCGCGCAGTGCAGTGTACATAGCTGCGCAGTGCAGTGTACATAGCCGCGCAGTGCAGTGTACATAGCCTCGCAATGCAGTGTCTATAGCCGCGGAATGCAGTGTCCATAGCCGCGCAATGCAGTGTCCATAGCCGCGGAATGCAGTGTCCATAGCCGCACAGTACATGGACCATAGCCTCGCAGTGCAGTGTTCATAGCCGCGCAATGCAGTGTCCATAGCCGCGCAATGCAGTGTCCATAGCCGCACAGTACATGGACCATAGCCTCGCAGTGCAGTGTTCATAGCCTCGCCGTGCAGTGTCCATAATCTAGCAGTGCAGGGTACATAGCTTCACAGTGCAGTGTCCATAGCCTCACAGTACATGGACCATAGCCTCGCAGTGCAGTGTCCATAGCCTCGCCGTGCAGTGTCCATAATCTCGCAGTGCAGGGTACATAGCCTCGCAGAGCAGTGTCCATAGCCTCGCAGTGCAAGGTCCATAGCCTCGCAGTGCAGGGTCAATAGCCACGCAGTACAGTGTCCATAGCCTCGCAGTGCAGGGTCTATAGCCTCGCAGTGCAGGGGCCATAGCTTCGCAGTGCAGTGCCCATAGCCTCGCAGTGTAGGGTCCATAGCCTCGCAGTGTAGTGTCCATAGCCTCGCAATGCAGGGTCCATAGCCTCTCAGTGCAGTGTCCATAGCCGCGCAGTGCAATGTCCATAGCCTCGCAGTGCATGGTCCATAGCCTCGCAGTGCAGGTCCATAGCCTCGCAGTGCTGTGTCCATAGCCTCGTAGTGCAGTGTCTATAGCCGCGCAGTGCAGTGTCCATAGCCTGGCAGTACAATGTCCATAGCCTCGCAATGTAGTGTCCATAGCCTCGCAGTGCAGTGTCCATTGCCTCGCAGTGCACTGTTCATAACCTCGCAATGCAGTGTCCATAGCCGCGCAGTGCAGTGTCCATAGCCGCGCAGTGCAGTGTACATAGCCGCGCAGTGCAGTGTTCATAGCCGCGTAGTGCAGTGTCCATAGCCGCGTAGTGCAGTGTCCATAGCCGCGCAGTGCAGTTCCCATAGACTGGCAGTACAATGTCCATAGCCTCGCAATGCAGTGTCCATAGCCTCGCAGTGCAGTGTCCATAGCCTCGCAGTGCACTGTTCATAACCTCGCAATGCAGTGTCCATAGCCGCGCAGTGCAGTGTCCATAGCCGCGCAGTGCAGTGTCCATAGCCGCGCAGTGCAGTGTCCATAGCCGCGCAGTGCAGTGTTCATAGCCTCAAAATGCAGTGTCCACAGCAACGCAGTGCAGTGTCCATAACCGCGCAGTGTAGTGTGCATAGCCCCACAGTGCAATGTCCATAGCCTCGTAGTGCAGTGTCCATAGCCGCGTAATGCAGTGTCCATAGCCTAGCAATGCAGTGTCCATAGCCTCGCAGTGCAGTTTTATAGCCTCGCAATGCAGTGTACATAGCCGCACAGTGCAGTGTCCATAGCCGCGCAGTGCATTTTACATAGCCGCGCAGTGCAGTGTCCATAGCCGCGCAGTGCAGTGTGCATAGCCGCGCAGTGCAGTGTTCATAGCCTCGCAGTGCAATGTCCATAGCCGCGCAGTGCAGTGTCCATAACCGCGCAGTGTAGTGTGCATAGCCTCGCAGTGCAATGTCCATAACCTCGTAGTGCAGTGTCCATAGCGGCGTTGTGCAGTGTCCATAGCCGCGCAGTGCAGTGTCCATAGCCTCGCAGTGCAGTGTCCATAGTCTCGCAGTGCAGTGTCCATAGCCGCGCAGTGTAGTGTCCATAGCCTCGCAGTGCAGTGTCCATAGCCGCGCAGTGCAGTGTTCATAGCCTCAAAATGCAGTGTCCACAGCAACGCAGTGCAGTGTCCATAACCGCGCAGTGTAGTGTGCATAGCCCCACAGTGCAATGTCCATAGCCTCGTAGTGCAGTGTCCATAGCCGCGTAATGCAGTGTCCATAGCCTAGCAATGCAGTGTCCATAGCCTCGCAGTGCAGTTTTATAGCCTCGCAATGCAGTGTACATAGCCGCACAGTGCAGTGTCCATAGCCGCGCAGTGCATTTTACATAGCCGCGCAGTGCAGTGTCCATAGCCGCGCAGTGCAGTGTGCATAGCCGCGCAGTGCAGTGTTCATAGCCTCGCAGTGCAATGTCCATAGCCGCGCAGTGCAGTGTCCATAACCGCGCAGTGTAGTGTGCATAGCCTCGCAGTGCAATGTCCATAACCTCGTAGTGCAGTGTCCATAGCGGCGTTGTGCAGTGTCCATAGCCGCGCAGTGCAGTGTCCATAGCCTCGCAGTGCAGTGTCCATAGTCTCGCAGTGCAGTGTCCATAGCCGCGCAGTGTAGTGTCCATAGCCTCGCAGTGCAGTGTCCATAGCCGCGCAATGCAGTATCCATAGCCGCGCATGCAGTGTCCATAGCCTCGCAGTGCAGTGTCCATAGCCTCGCAGTGCAATGTCCATAGCCGCGTAGTGCAGTGTCCATAGCCTCGCAGTGCAGTGTCCATAGCCGCGCAGTGCAGTGTCCATAGCCGAGCAGTGCAGGGTCCATAGACTCGCAGTGCAGGGTCCATAGCCTCTCAGTGCAGGGTCCATAGCCTCGCAGTGTAGGGTCCATAGCCTCGCAGTGTAGTGTCCATAGCCTCGCAGTGCAGGGTCCATAGCCTCGCAGTGCAGTGTCCATAGCCGCGCAGTGCAAAGTCCATAGCCTCGCAGTGCATGGTCCATAGCCTCGCATTGTAGTGTCCATAGCCGCGCAGTGCAGTGTACATAGCCTCGCAGTGCAGTGTCCATAGCCTCGCAGTGTAGTGTCCATAGCCTCGCAGTGCAGTGTCCATAGCCTCGCAGTGCAATGTCCATAGCCGCGTAGTGCAGTGTCCATAGCCTCGTAGTGCAGTGTCCATAGCCTCGTAGTGCAGTGTCCATAGCCTCGCAGTACAGTGTCCATAGCCTAGCAATGCAGTGTCCATAGCCTCGCAGTGCAGTATCCATAGCCTCGCAATGCAGTTTCATAGCCTCGCAATGCAGTGTACATAGCCGCGCAGTGCAGTGTCCATAGCAGCGCAGTGCAGTGTCCATAGCCGCGCAGTGCAGTGTGCATAGCCGCGCAGTGCAGTGTTCATAGCCTCGCAGTGCAATGTCCATTGCCGCGCAGTGCAGTGTCCATAACCGCGCAGTGTAGTGTGCATAGCCTCGCAGTGCAATGTCCATAACCTCGTAGTGCAGTGTCCATAGCGGCGTAGTGCAGTGTCCATAGCCGCGCAGTGCAGTGTCCATAGCCGAGCAGTGCAGTGTCCATAGTCTCGCAGTGCAGTGTCCATAGCCGCGCAGTTTAGTGTCCATAGCCTCGCAGTGCAGTGTCCATAGCCGCGCAATGCAGTGTCCATAGCCGCGCAGTGCAGTGTCCATAGCCTCGCAGTGCAGTGTCCATAGCCGCGCAGTGCAGTGTCCATAGCCTCGTAGTGCAGTGTCCATAGCCGCGCAGTGCAGTGTCCATAACCTCGCAGTGCAGTGTCCATAGCCTCGCAGTGCAATGTCCATAGCCGCGTGGTGCAGTGTCCATAGCCGCGCAATGCAGTGTCCATAGCCGCGCAATGCAGTGTCAATAGCCGCGCAGTGCAGTGTGCATAGCCGCGCAATGCAGTGTCCATAGCCGCTCAATGCAATGTCCATAGCCGCGCAATGCAGTGTCCATAGCCGCGCAATACAGTGTCCATAGCCGCGCAGTGCAGTGTACATAGCCGCGCAATTCAGTGTCCATAGCCTCGCAGTGCAGTGTCCATAGCCACGCAATGCAGTGTCCATAGCCGCGCAGTATAGTGTCCATAGCCCCGCAGTGCAGTGTCCATAGCCACGCAATGCAGTGTCCATAGCCGCGCAGTCCCATGTCCATAGCCGCGCAGTGCCGTGTCCATAGCCGTGCAGTGCAGTGTCCATAGCATCGCAATGCAGTGTCCATAGTCGCGCAATGCAGTGTCCATAGCCGCGCAATGCAGTGTCCATAGCCGCACAGTGCAGTGTACATAGCCTCGCAGTGCAGTGTCCATAGCCTCGCCGTACATGGTCCATAGCCTCGCAGTGCAGTGTATATAGCCTCGCAGTGCAGTGTCCATAGCCTCGCAGTGCAGGGTCCATAACCGCGCAATGCAGTGTCCATATCCGCGCAGTGTAGTGTCCATAGCTTCGCAGTGCAGTGTCCATAGCCGCGCAATGCAGTGTCCATAGCCGCGCAATGCAGTGTCCATAGCCCGCCGTAGTGCAGTGTCCATAGCCGAGCAGTGCAGTGTCCATAGCTGCGCAGTGCAGTGTCCATAGCCGAGCAGTGCAGTGTCCATAGCCTCGCAGTGCAATGTCCATAGCCGCGTGGTGCAGTGTCCATAGCCGCGCAATGCAGTGTCCATAGCCGCGCAATGCAGTGTCAATAGCCGCGCAGTGCAGTGTGCATAGTCGCGCAATGCAGTGTCCATAGCCGTGCAGTGTAGTGTACATAGCCGCGCAGTGCAGTGTCCATAGCCGCGCAGTGCAGTGTGCATAGCCGCGCAGTGCAGTGTTCATAGCCTCGCAGTGCAATGTCCATAGCCGCGCAGTGCAGTATCCATAGCCTCGCAGTGCATGGTCCATAGCCTCGCAGTGCAGGGTCCATAGCCTAGCAGTGCAGGGTCCATAGCCTCGCAGTGTAGTGTCCATAGCCTGGCAGTGCAGGGTCCATAGCCTCGCCGTGAAATGTCCATAGCCGCGTAGTGTAGTGTCCATAGCCTCGTAGTGCAGTGTCCATAGCCTCGTAGTGCAGTGTCCATAGCCTCGCAGTACAGTGTCCATAGCCTAGCAATGCAGTGTCCATAGCCTAGCAATGCAGTGTCCATAGCCTCGCAGTGCAGTGTCCATAGCCGCGCAGTGCAGTATCCATAGCCACACAGTGCAGTGTACATAGCCGCGCAGTGCAGTGTTCATAGCCTCGCAGTGCAGTGTCCATAGCCGAGCAGTGCTGTGTCCATAGCCGCGCAGTGCAGTGTTCCTAGCCTCACAATGCAGTGTCCATAGCCGCGCAGTGCAGTGTCCATATCCGCCTAGTGTAGTGTGCATAGCCTCGCAGTGCAATGTCCATAACCTTGTAGTGCAGTGTCCATAGCGGCGCAGTGCAGTGTCCATATCCGCGCAGTGCAGTGTCTATTGCCGCGCAGTGCAGTGTCCATAGTCTCGCACTGCAGTGTCCATAGCCGCGCAGTGTAGTGTCCATAGCATCGCAGTGCAGTGTCCATAGCCGCGCAATACAGTGTCCATAGCCTCGTAGTGTAGTGTCCATAGCCTCGCAGTGCAGGGTCCATAGCCTCGCCGTGAAATGTCCATAGCCGCGTAGTGCAGTGTCCATAGCCTCGTAGTGCAGTGTCCATAGCCTCGCAGTACAGTGTCCATAGCCTAGCAATGCAGTGTCCATAGCCTCGCAATGCAGTGTCCATAGCCGCGCAGTGCAGTATCCATAGCCACACAGTGCAGTGTACATAGCCGCGCAGTGCAGTGTTCATAGCCTCGCAGTGCAGTGTCCATAGCCGCGCAGTGCTGTGTCCATAGCCGCGCAGTGCAGTGTTCATAGCCTCGCAATGCAGTGTCCATAGTCTCGCACTGCAGTGTCCATAGCCGCGCAGTGTAGTGTCCATAGCATCGCAGTGCAGTGTCCATAGCCGCGCAATACATTGTCCATAGCCGCGCAGTGCAGTGTCCATAGCCTCGCAGTGCATTGTCCATAGCCGCGCAGTGCAGTGTCCATAGCCGCGCAGTGCAGTGTCCATAGCCGCGCAGTGCGGTGTCCATAGCCTCGCAGTGCTATGTCCATAGCCGCGTGGTGCAGTGTCCATAGCCGCGCAATGCAGTGTCCATAGCCGCGCAATGCAGTGTCAATAGCCGCGCAGTACAGTGTCAATAGCCGCGAAATGCAGTGTCCATAGCCGCGCAATGCAATGTCCATAGCCGTGTAATGCAGTGTCCATAGCCTAGCAATGCAGTGTCCATAGCCTCGCAGTGCAGTGTTCATAACCTCGCAATGCAGTGTCCATAGCCGCGCAGTGCAGTATCCATAGCCACACAGTGCAGTGTACATAGCCGCGCAGTGCAGTGTTCATAGCCTCGCAGTGCAGTGTCCATAGCCGCGCAGTGCTGTGTCCATAGCCGCGCAGTGCAGTGTTCATAGCCTCACAATGCAGTGTCCATAGCCGCGCAGCGCAGTGTCCATAGCCGCCTAGTGTAGTGTGCATAGCCTCGCAGTGCAATGTCCATAACCTTGTAGTGCAGTGTCCATAGCGGCGCAGTGCAGTGTCCATATCCGCGCAGTGCAGTGTATATTGCCGCGCAGTGCAGTGTCCATAGTCTCGCACTGCAGTGTCCATAGCCGCGCAGTGTAGTGTCCATAGCATCGCAGTGCAGTGTCCATAGCCGCGCAATACAGTGTCCATAGCCTCGTAGTGTAGTGTCCATAGCCTCGCAGTGCAGGGTCCATAGCCTCGCCGTGAAATGTCCATAGCCGCGTAGTGCAGTGTCCATAGCCTCGTAGTGCAGTGTACATAGCCTCGTAGTGCAGTGTCCATAGCCTCGCAGTACAGTGTCCATAGCCTAGCAATGCAGTGTCCATAGCCTAGCAATGCAGTGTCCATAGCCTCGCAGTGTAGTGTTCATAGCCTCGCAATGCAGTGTCCATAGTCGCGCAGTGCAGTATCCATAGCCACACAGTGCAGTGTACATAGCAGCGCAGTGCAGTGTTCATAGCCTCGCAGTGCAGTGTCCATAGCCGCGCAGTGCTGTGTCCATAGCCGCGCAGTGCAGTGTACATAGCCTCGCAATGCAGTGTCCATAGCCGCGCAGTGCAGTGTCCATAGCCGCCTAGTGTAGTGTGCATAGCCTCGCAGTGCAATGTCCATAACCTTTTAGTGCAGTGTCCATAGCGGCGTAGTGCAGTGTCCATATCCGCGCAGTGCAGTGTCTATTGCCGCGCAGTGCAGTGTCCATAGTCTCGCACTGCAGTGTCCATAGCCGCGCAGTGTAGTGTCCATAGCATCGCAGTGCAGTGTCCATAGCCGCGCAATACAGTGTCCATAGCCGCGTAGTGCAGTGTCCATAGCCTCGCAGTGCATTGTCCATAGCCGCGCAGTGCAGTGTCCATAGCCGCGCAGTGCGGTGTCCATAGCCTCGCAGTGCTATGTCCATAGCCGCGTGGTGCAGTGTCCATAGCCGCTCAATGCACTGTCTATAGCCGCGCAATGCAGTGTCAATAGCCGCGCAGTACAGTGTCCATAGCCGCGATATGCAATGTCCATAGCCGCGCAATGCAATGTCCATAGCCGTGTAATGCAGTGTCCATAACCGCGCAATGCAGTGTCCATAGCCGCGCAGTGCAGTGTCCATAGCCTGGCAGTGCAGGGTCCATAGCCTCGCAATGCAGTGTCCATAGCCGCGCAGTGCAGTGTCCATATCCGCCCAATGCAGTGTACATAGTCTCGCAGTGCAGTATCCATAGCCGTGCAATGCCGTGTCCATAGCCGCGCAGTGCAGGGTCCATAGCCTCGCAATGCAGTGTCCATAGCCGCGCAGTGCAGGGTCCATAGCTGCGCAGTGCAGTGTACATATCCTCGCAGTGCAGTGTCCATAGCCTGGCAGTGCAGTGTACATAGCCTAGCAGTGCAGTGTCCATAGCCTCGCTGTACATGATCCATAGCCGCGCAGTGTATTGTGCATAGCATCGCAGTGCAGGGTCCATAGCTTCGCAGTGCAGTGTCCATATCCTTGCAGTTCAGGGTCCATAACCTCGCAGTTCAGGGTCCATAGCTTCGCAATGCGGTGTCCATAGCCGCGCAGTGCAGTGTCCATTGCCGCGCAGTGCAGTGTCCATAGCCTCGCTGTACATGGTCCATAGCCGCGCAGTGTAGTGTGCATAGCCTCGCAATGCAGGGTCCATAGCCTCGCAATGCAGTGTCCATTGCCGCGCAGTGCAGTGTACATGGCCTCGCAGTGCAGGGTCCATAGCCGCGCAGTGCAGTGTTCATAGCCTCGCAGTGCAGTTTCCATAGCCTGGCAGTGCAGTGTACATAGCCTCGCAGTGCAGTGTCCATAGCCTCGCTGTACATGATCCATAGCCGCGCAGTGTAGTGTGCATAGCATCGCAGTGCAGGGTCCATAGCTTCGCAGTGCAGTGTCCATAGCCTTGCAGTTCAGGGTCCATAACCTCGCTGTTCAGGGTCCATAGCCTCGCAATGCGGTGTCCATAGCCGCGCAGTGCAGTGTCCATTGCTGCGCAGTGCAGTGTCCATAGCCTCGCTGTACATGGTCCATAGCCGCGCAGTGTAGTGTGCATAGCCTCGCAATGCAGGGTCCATAGCCTCGCAATGCAGTGTCCATAGCCGCGCAGTGCAGTGTACGTAGCCTGGCAGTGCAGTGTCCATAGCCTCGCAGTGCAGTGTCCATAGCCGCGCAGTGCAGTGTCCATAGCCGTGCAATGTAGTGTCCATAGCCTCGCAGTGCAGTGTCCATAGCCTCGCAGTGCAGTGTCCATAGCCGCGCAGTGCAGTGTCCATAGCCGCTCAGTGCAGTGTCCATTGCCGCGCAGTGCAGGGTCCATAGCCGCGCAGTGCAGTGTTCATAGCCTCGCAGTGCAGTGTCCATAGCCTCGCAGTGCAGTGTACATAGCCTCGCAGTGCAGTGTCCATAGCCTCGCTGTACATGATCCATAGCCGCGCAGTGTAGTTTGCATAGCATCGCAGTGCAGGGTCCATAGCTTCGCAGTGCAGTGTCCATAGCCGCGCAGTGCCGTGTCCATAGCCTCGCAGTTCAGGGTCCATAGCATCGCAGCTCAGGGTCCATAGCCTCGCAATGCAGTGTCCATAGCCGCGCAGTGCAGTGTTCATTGCCGCGCAGTGCAGTGTCCATAGCCTCGCAGTGCAGTATCCATAGCCACACAGTGCAGTGTACATAGCCGCGCAGTGCAGTGTTCATAGCCTCGCAGTGCAGTGTCCATAGCCGCGCAGTGCAGTGTTCATAGCCTCGCAATGCAGTGTCCATAGCCGCGCAGTGCAGTGTCCATAGCCGCCTAGTGTAGTGTGCATAGCCTCGCAGTGCAATGTCCATAACCTTGTAGTGCAGTGTCCATAGCGGCGTAGTGCAGTGTCCATATCCGCGCAGTGCAGTGTCTATTGCCGCGCAGTGCAGTGTCCATAGTCTCGCACTGCAGTGTCCATAGCCGCGCAGTGTAGTGTCCATAGCATCGCAGTGCAGTGTCCATAGCCGCGCATACAGTGTCCATAGCCGCGCAGTGCAGTGTCCATAGCCTCGCAGTGCATTGTCCATAGCCGCGCAGTGCAGTGTCCATAGCCGCGCAGTGCAGTGTCCATAGCCGCGCAGTGCGGTGTCCATAGCCTCGCAGTGCTATGTCCATAGCCGCGTGGTGCAGTGTCCATAGCCGCGCAATACAGTGTCCATAGCCGCGCAATGCAGTGTCAATAGCCGCGCAGTACAGTGTCCATAGCCGCGAAATGCAGTGTCCATAGCCTCGCAATGCAATGTCCATAGCCGTGTAATGCAGTGTCCATAACCGCGCAATGCAGTGTCCATAGCCGCGCAGTGCAGTGTCCATAGCCTCGCAGTGCAGGGTCCATAGCCTCGCAATGCAGTGTCCATAGCCGCGCAGTGCAGTGTACATAGCCTCGCAGTGCAGTGACCATAGCCTGGCAGTGCAGTGTACATAGCCTCGCAGTGCAGTGTCCATAGTCTCGCTGTACATGATCCATAGCCGCGCAGTGTAGTGTGCATAGCATCGCAGTGCAGTGTCCATAGCTTCGCAGTGCAGTGTCCATAGCCTTGCAGTTCAGGGTCCATAACCTCGCAGTTCAGGGTCCATAGCCTCGCAATGCGGTGTCCATAGCCGCGCAGTGCAGTGTCCATTGCCGCGCAGTGCAGTGTCTATAACCTCGCTGTACATTGTCCATAGCCGCGCAGTGTAGTGTGCATAGCCTCGCAGTGCAGGGTCCATAGCCTCGCAATGCAGTGTCCATAGCCGCGCAGTGCAGTGTACATAGCGTCGCAGTGCAGTGTCCATAGCCTTGCAGTGCAGTGTCCATAGCCGCGCAGTGCAGTGTCCATAGCCGCGCAATGTAGTGTCCATAGCCGCGCAGTGCAGTGTCCATAGCCTCGCAGTGCAGGATCCATAGCCTCGCAATGCAGTGTCCATAGCCGCGCAGTGCAGTGTACATAGCCTCGCAGTGCAGTGTCCATAGCCTCGCAGTGCAGTGTCCATAGCCGCGCAGTACAGTGTCCATAGCCGCGCAGTGCAGTGTCCATTGCCGCGCAGTGCAGGGTCCATAGCCGCGCAGTGCAGTGTTCATAGCCTCGCAGTGCAGTGTCCATAGCCTCGCAGTGCAGTGTACATAGCCTCGCAGTGCAGTGTCCATAGCCTCGCTGTACATGATCCATAGCCGCGCAGTGTAGTTTGCATAGCATCGCAGTGCAGGGTCCATAGCTTCGCAGTGCAGTGTCCATAGCCGCGCAGTGCCGTGTCCATAGCCTCGCAGTTCAGGGTCCATAGCATCGCAGCTCAGGGTCCATAGCCTCGCAATGCAGTGTCCATAGCCGCGCAGTGCAGTGTCCATTGCCGCGCAGTGCAGTGTCCATAGCCTCGCAGTGCAGTGTCCATAGCCGCGCAGTGCAGTGTCCATAGTCTCGCAGTGCAGTGTCCATAGCCGCTCAGTGTAGTGTTCATAGCCGCGCAGTGCATTGTCCATAGCCTCGCAGTGCATTGTCCATAGCCGCGCAGTACTGTGTCCATAGCCGCGCAGTGCATTGCCCATAGCCGCGCAATGCAGTGTCCATAGCCTCGCAGTGCAGTGTCCATAGTCTCGCAGTGCAGTGTCCATAGCCTCGCAGTGCAGTGTCCATAGCCGCGCAATGCAATGTCCATAGCCTCGTAGTGCAGTGTCCATAGCCGCGCAATGCAGTGTCCATAGCCGCGCAGTGCAGTGTCCATAGCCTTGCAGTGCAGTGTCCATAGTCGCGCAGTGCAGTGTCCATAGCCGTGCAGTTCAGTGTACATCTTAGTTTATACACATTTATTTTAGCTCGATTGCGAAACATGGTCTTACAACTTATATTAATCACTCTCGAGACCTGATGAAATCCATCGCCAGGAGTGTCCATCTTATGTCCCTGTTTAACATACACTACACTCAAATGATCTCGAAGGATTCTTTTATGGGGTTTTTTAAAATAGCAAACTACCTAAAATCTAGATTTTAGATCTAGTCATTTAATATATACTAGAAGAGGACACAGAAAACGCACACCTACATTATATGATTATTTTTACATGAAAACGAAATACGAATGAGTCCATCAAAGATATATCACATCTTGATTACAAAACACAAACTGAACAACTAAAAATATTCCAAAATGTTTAAAACTGTGTATTTATATAGTTATTGTTTTTCATGTAAAAACCCACTTATCCGAAGTGTGCGTTTTCTATGTCCTCTAGTATACAATATACTTGATGAAGCTTCAAACGTTGGACAGACGGATCTGTAGTCCAGTGGTAACACGCTGGACTGGTAATCCAGGGATCGCAGGTTCGATCCCCCGTCTGACCCTAATAAAATTAACAGTCTTTCAGATGGGACATTAAACCGAGGTCTCGTGTCGGTGCTTTACACCGTGCACGTAAAAGAACCAGAGGAGATTCTGGAATGGGTCTCTGTCTGTATCATTGCACTATCCTCCAACATCTAAAATAACTAATCTTTTCAGGAGGCGTCGCTCATATGGGCAACCGGTAGCGACGATAAATAAACGTAAAACACACCCATACGTTGGTGATTATCTACATGCATGTATTTTCAGGTTCATCATTTGTTTTATTGCCGTTTGTATTGCTGACACTACATGGCTGCATCACCAGGTGACAGCACGCTGATAGGGGTTGTGGGGAGGACCGAATGGAGTGTTGTTAGGGATTGTGGTCCAAGACATTGTGTAATGCTTGTATGTGTACATTATTAATATTGTACTGCTTTCAAAAGGCCAGAATACTATATTAAATCCTATGCGTAAATGTACGAAATTAACAATTTTCATTAGCTAGATTGTGTTATATACTTGTGTGTTCTAAGTAAGATATAAACCTCAAACGAATTCAATATATGTGTACACACTTTTGCTTTGTTGTGTTATAAACTCAAACTCAAACGAATTCAATATATGTGTACACACTTTTGCTTTGTTGTGTTATAAACTCAAACTCAAACGAATTCAATATATGTGTACACACTTTTGCTTTGTTGTGTTATAAACTCAAACTCAAACGAATTCAATATATGTGTACACACTTTTGCTTTGTTGTGTTATAAACTCAAACTCAAACGAATTCAATATATGTGTACACACTTTTGCTTTGTTGTGTTATAAACTCAAACTCAAACGAATTCAATATGTGTGTACACAATTTTGCTTTGTTGTGTTATAAACTCAAACTCAAACGAATTCAATATATGTGTACACAATTTTGCTTTGTTGTGTTATAAACTCAAACTCAAACGAATTCAATATATGTGTACACAATTTTGCTTGGTTGTGTGTATGTATACATGCACAATAGAATACGATTCAACTAAATAGGAGTTGTTGAACAAACAAGGCGCATTTTCCTATCCTTGTCATTCTATCCACAGGAGTTCGAATAGTCATAAACAATCATTCATAAAAAATAAATATTGCCTAAACTCGCCAGTAATACTATGCAACATCTTAACATAACAAATAAAAAGCTATCCTTCGAACATTGTTTGAACAAATGGAACAAATGGAACCTGTCTTTAATAGGAAAAATAACAGTATTAAAAACATTTGCTTTCCCAAAACTTATATATCCCCTAACAGTTTTAAGTAATCCAAATGACCATACACTAAAAGAATTTAAAAATGTCATGTATAAATTTCTGTGGAATAATAAACCTGATCAAATAGCTAGAAAACAAATTATCCAAGACTATGAAGAGGGGGGGGTAAAAATGTTGGATATAGAAAACTTCGTTACATCACTAAAGGCTAGTTGGATAAAACGAATAATATTTCAAAAAGAATCAAAATGGGTACAAATGTATGAAAATATGCTGGAGAAATATGGTAATGACTTCGTTTTTAAAAGTAATGTTAGTTCAACTGACATTTCACGTTTCGAAATAAAATCTCAGTTTTTAAAAGAAATATTAAAGGCATGGTCAAGTGCAAATTACGTGGAAACGGTAGAAACTACTTTGGAACAATTCGTACATAAAGAAATATGAGAATTCCACATTTGTTTTATAAAGACTGGTTTAATAAGGGGATTCAATATATAGAACATATATACAATTACAGACAATATATAGAACATATATACAATTACAGACAAAAACAATTTTATTCATTTCCACAAATAATGCAACTCTATAATATCACCCCGGGAGAATATTTGAAATACTACACTCTTGTGAAAAGTGTACCTCAAGCATGGAAGTTACAGTTAAGATCAGAACCAATATCATATACATCTCCTAACAATTTAATAACAAAAATAAATGAACATACAAAAGTATGTAAACTTATTTATGCAATATTAACAAAAAGGTCTAAGCCTGAGATTATTAAGCAAGCCAAAAAATGGGAAAATAACTTATCTTTAGTTGATATTAACTGGAAGAAAATATTCACACAACCGATTAAAGTAACTATTGAAACTAAACTGAGAGAATTTCAATATAAATACCTAATGCATATTATTCCGAACAACAGTTTCCTATTTAAATGTAATATAGTTGTGTCGCAATTGTGTGATTTTTGCACAATGCAAAATGATTCTAACGTTCATATGTTTTGGGAATGTCATCTTATACAGGATTTCTGGATAAAAATTACAGACTTTTTGAGAATTTTTTTAAAAACAGATGATTTAGTTCAATTAAATTATGAATGCATTTCGCTTTGTAATTTCAGTCACAAGAACAAAATATATGAAATGAACATTAAT
The DNA here is from genome assembly GCA_014843695.1 of Archivesica marissinica. Taxonomy (NCBI): domain Eukaryota; kingdom Metazoa; phylum Mollusca; class Bivalvia; order Venerida; family Vesicomyidae; genus Archivesica; species Archivesica marissinica. The sequence continues at coordinate 858,569 of CM026398.1, read as the reverse complement.
TACATTATACTGCTTGCTAAATACTTCATATTCAAATGTAAATGTGAGAAGAGTATACCAACTGGTGTCCATTTTGTTGCATATTTTAAGTATAAAATAAAAATAGAGGAAACAATTGCATTGTTCAAAAACAAGCATACTACTTTCACGCTAAAATGGAGACCGTTTCTGAACCACATTAATTAACTAATCTTTAAATGTTATATAGTAGATACTCAACCATCCACACGACTTCTCCTCTCCTATATTTCTCTCTCTCTTTCCAAAAAATGTAATGAATTTCTCTCCATCATATGTATACATTGTATTGATGTTTAATGTATCTGCGAATTAGCATGGAAATACTATTTAAAATACATTAATCTATGTTAGTACATTGCATTGTTAACATGTATTTATGTTGATAGAGAAATTAAAAAAAGGAATTAAAAAAAAAAAAAAAATTGCCTAAATGAAGATGTATTGGTACTTAGCTGGGTGGGCTAACGTTTTGTTGTTGTTTTTCTGGGGGAGGGTGGGGGAGGGTGGGGGAGGGTGGGATCATATGGCGACTCGCCAACTGTTATTGGTTGAAGAAGATCCCGGGTTATCCTCCGAGCAGTATTTCGGGTACGTATGGCAAAATGGTAAAATCAGTGACCTTCCACGAAATTGCTGGCTATCTTCCTCGCATTACATAAAAAAATTGCAACAAATTGTTTTATTGTTTTAAATGCATTGGGGGGGTCATACTGAACCTCAGAAAAAAAGTCTTCGAAAATCCCACCACGGGAAAGTGGTTAATTAGCATAAATTCAAAATGGCCACGCCCTGAAATTTCAATGTACTACAAACTTTTTTATGGTTGGAATTAGACCCTATAAATGTATTACCAATAGATAGAAACATGATACTTCTTAACTAAATAAGCATGTTGAAAATTTGCTATGACATCACTGTGACGTAGAAATGATGTCACCATGACATAGAAATGATGTCACGGCTAATGTATTGCACTAAATTTTCAAAAACCAATGAAAATGAGTAATAGTAGTGCCACATTGCCATATTGCCACATACGATAGATTACAGGTCATCATTGTCATCGTCATTGCCAGTATCCTGATCCGCCTGCGAATGGTTATGAGGGTTGTTACATGAATCAAGTTGGCACTGTCCACAAGCAGATGTACAGGGTAATCCATAGGTTCGACAAGTGCAGCGTTGCGTACTGCAGCCTGTTGTGCAGTTGCAATGGACTACATTTAGTAGATTGTCTGGTGCGGCATTCTTATCAGTCATTACTGGGATGAATTGATTGGCCTCAGATTTCCATCCCCAGTCTATTGCATCGAGACTAGTCTCTTTTCCCATCCGTGTCATGATCTGATAGTAGACTCGTAAGGAATGGTATTTTGTTGCAGATGCAGTTGGTGGAAGCCGTTTTGGTGTTACAAATGATGTGGCAGAAACTACTTTCTTTGTTAAGATGCTATGTCGCAATGAGGTGAGAGTGTCAGATGTAACCTTTCCGCCAAACAGAAGAATCATCGCTTTCAATCCATTTTCTTCAATAGTGTCACTTTTTGGCCGGGTACAGTGAACGCAAGGGCACAAGACTTCATGTTAGTGTCTCCTTTCGAAATTTTCTGAAACAGTACCTTTTTCCCTATCCCAAAAATGCGTGAGGTGGTATCACACCCTGTAAATGCGTGAACAAAGAGCAGCAGAGAACATAACTCGTTACCCAACAGGCACTTTAGCTTGTTAATGTTGTAAACTCGAATTTGGCTTTTAGACTTGTCCGTCCGAACGATAGTATAGACATTTTCTTTCTGGTTTTGAATGGTAGAGGAGGAGAATGAGCAAATCAGTGTCTTCACCTATGAGAGTTGTTGACTGAAACTCTGATGCTGCAATGGCTGCTTGTACAATATCACAGTCAGCATCTCCACGTGCATTGATTACATTGCATTCTTTCTCCCTTAACCTTTGGCTGATGATGTTAATTAAACCTTGCTTGTTGCAACCTCATGACAAAAACTTTTCTTTTTTCCCCATGAATACAGTCTCTGCTGTAAAGTTTACTATAGGATGCTTTGTCTGTTGACGTTATAGATGATCTCTGAGGCCTTCCAAAACAAAGGTTGGTCAAAGGTTATTATGGGGGAAATTTTGTATCTATCTGCCAGATTGCAAACGTAGTTGAGTGTGGACAGAATGCCTGTGGGATCTCCTGGATACATATCTATCATTGGCAGCAAGTGTACAGAGGACTTGCCAGGGTGTTCATTTCCGCCATGAAGAAGATGCATCATACCCTGCCAATTGGGAGTTTGCTGGTGAAAGCAGAATGAAAGCTCCCAAAGAACGTCTACAGCTGGCACGCAACTGGGCATTACTGGAAGAGTATCGAACATGACATGTTTGCGAGCATAGTTTGAAAAGCGATAGTCAACTATATCTATTTTGGACAGTTCTGTTATATTCCAAGCAGAAACATTCTTCCTTGGTACCACATGGTTTATCTCCTTTCCATGTGTTATTGCAGCTATAATTCCCATCCCATGAAAGCTTCCTTTTCCGTCGAGTGTCAGGATGTTGTGGTCCACATTGTCTGCTACAAATAACGCCATCCCTTGAACGTCTTCACCCAGTACATCGGGAGCAACCAGCCAGCAGCATTTATCTGAAATATATGAACTTCCCCATAAGGGGAGCCAAACCCCATCACAGAAAGAGTATCAACTAGGAACCTGGACCTATATAGATGGTGCAGTTGAGAAGCAAGTCCTATTTGCAGTGGTGCCAATACAGCCCTAGGTCGGACTGCTTGAATAATTGACTGACCAATGGAAGCAAACTGTTCGTGTTTGTGTGTACCAACAAATAATAAATTCAAGAGCATACGAAGGGATGAGGGCAGATAGTTCAGGGCAGCATCCAGTTTAAGGCTTTGAGAAGACGGATACTGATCAGTTATTGATTGAACATCCGTCTTGATATCACACTTTATAAGCTTTGCTGCAGTCACAATAATTGCCATTTTCTGGCTTTCCTCATCACTGCTTTTAGCACTCTTGAAGTATGCTCGAAGTATTTGGGAAGTCTTGTCCCTCATGGTCACAATGTCCTGAACACCTCCTTGTTCTGCTATATATATATAGAATCACCATAATGTTTTTTCAGTTTTTCCTTCAGGTACTGGTTGCCATAGGGAACAGAGGTTTCATCTAAACAATAGTCTCTCATTCTGTACGCAAGGTCAGTTACTGTTAACTGTTCCTCATCATTTGCTTCTAGGTAAGCGCAGACCCTGAGAAATGCCTGTTGTTGGTCTTCATTCTTGGGCCTACCAGACTTTCTGCACTTTGCCATTGGCTCTGTCCTATACTGCTCTGGTATGTCACACCCGGAACAAAAGTTTACACTGCACTGCTGGTGATAAATACAGTCAGCTGCATGCAAATCTTTACAAAAATACTCGATTCGGCCCTGTACAATAAAGGACCAGTCATCAGATCGTTCTTCACAATGTGCCAAGACAGTCCTAGAAAAGGCATCAGTTTTAACTTCACTAACATTATCACTGTGACCATTGCTATCCCCTAAAGCCGCTTGTCCACAGAAGAGGCAATCTGTTCTACAATTGTATGGTCCGATGCTGACTCGAGCACTTTTCTTTCTTACACAAGGTGATGATTCTCTATCACGTTTCAAAGTTCGATTAATATCTTGTTCATTGGTGTACCATTTACGACAGTCTTTATGAACTATTTGACCTTCTGTCATATTTGTGTACTTACTGTTGTCTACACTTGCACTTGCAGGATGTTTTGACTGTTTGATCTACAAGGTGGCAGCACCAATGTGAAAAACAAACCCTGGTGGACAAAGCTTGTAAACACAAGATATGAGGGGTGGGCCTTTTACCTCATGTGGGCATCTTGTCCCACCCTACCCTACTTTATTCGTTTTGAAAATTAATAAAATAAAGACAAGAATCAATCACCATCAGCAAGAGTTAATATCAGACAATAACTCTTATGAAAATTATTCAATTAACCTTCTGTTTCAACTTTTTTGTCCATGTTTGCGTAGGCCTACAATACGGTACCTGTGACGTCATGGTGACGTCATTTCTACATCACAGTGACATCATAGAACATTTTAAACATGCTTATTTGGTTAAGAGGTATCATGTTTCTATCTATTGGTAATACATTTATAGGGTCTAATTCCACCCATAAAAAAGTTTGTAGTACATTGAAATTTCAGGGCGTGGCCATTTTGAATTTATGCTAATTAACCCCTTTCCCGTGGTGGGATTTTCGAAGACTTTTTTTCTGAGGGTCAGTATGACCCCCCAATGCATTTAAAACAATAAAACCTTTTGTTGCAATTTTGTTGGGGTAAGGCCACTATTTTTCATATATTGACCCGTCTAATATTTCTTATTTCGGTGAACCAACATGTATACGGTCAACCGAACGTGGCGTCGGTGAACCAACATTTATACGGTCAACCGAACGTGGCGTCGGTGAACCAACATTTATACGGTCAACCGAACGTGGCGTCGGTGAACCAACATTTATACGGTCAACCGAACGTGGCGTCGGTGAACCAACATTTATACGGTCAACCGAACGTGGCGTCGGTGAACCAACATTTATACGGTCAACCGAACGTGGCGTCGGTGAACCAACATTTATACGGTCAACCGAACGTGGCGTCGGTGAACCAACATTTATACGGTCAACCGAACGTGGCGTCGGTGAACCAACATTTATACGGTCAACCGAACGTGGCGTCGGTGAACCAATATTTATACGGTCAACCGAACGTGGCGTCGGTGAACCAACATTTATACGGTCAACCGAACGTGGCGTCGGTGAACCAATATGTATACGGTCAACCGAACGTGGCGTCGGTGAACCAATATTTATACGGTCAACCGAACGTGGCGTCGGTGAACCAACATTTATACGGTCAACCGAACGTGGCGTCGGTGAACCAATATTTATACGGTCAACCGAACGTGGCGTCGGTGAACCAACATTTATACGGTCAACCGAACGTGGCGTCGGTGAACCAACATTTATACGGTCAACCGAACGTGGCGTCGGTGAACCAACATTTATACGGTCAACCGAACGTGGCGTCGGTGAACCAACATTTATACGGTCAACCGAACGTGGCGTCGGTGAACCAACATTTATACGGTCAACCGAACGTGGCGTCGGTGAACCAACATTTATACGGTCAACCGAACGTGGCGTCGGTGAACCAACATTTATACGGTCAACCGAACGTGGCGTCGGTGAACCAACATTTATACGGTCAACCGAACGTGGCGTCGGTGAACCAACATTTATACGGTCAACCGAACGTGGCGTCGGTGAACCAACATTTATACGGTCAACCGAACGTGGCGTCGGTGAACCAACATTTATACGGTCAATAGTTCTGACGGGAAGTGGCAATTTGAGCGATTATGCCGGTACTCATGTTCAACGTAGCTTAAATCATAAAATAATATTTTTTAAAAATTGAACCAACTCAAAACATGAAAAGTTAAAAATCCTTGGTTAAAAGTTTAGCGGAAAAAAACAGGACCCTTTTAAATCACGATTAAAACAACACCGTTGTACTTGCAGTCCATTATTATTAATATTGGACTGCTTTCAAACGACCAGAATACTATATTAAATCCTATGCGTAAATGTACGAAATTAACAATTTTAATCGGCTAGATTTTGTTACATACTTGTGTGTTCTAAGTAAGATATAAGCCTCAAACGAATTCAATATGTAAAATATTGGTACTGTATGACAGAGAAGCGTATCATTTATGTAATACAAGATTGATTGATTGATTAGTATGTATGTATTATTATACTAATTTGTTTGTAGACCATAAACTGTATACGTGTATGTCTTAATAAACGATTCTTCTTCTGTATTCAGCGTTACCCGCCGCACACAGTCCAATATTTTACATATTGGCTCGTTTTCGGCTTATATCCTATGCATACTTAATGATGTACTATTCAGAATTAACCTATCCCTAAGCGAATATATCATAGTATTGTACCAAAACGCGAACTTTCAACAGTTGCTACTGTTCAACCATTGTGTAAGTCATACGCGCACCTTGTATCTATCACACTTCGCACGATTAATTAATGATTACCGTGCTCATTGTCTCTCCGTTCTACAAAATGTGCAATTATGGAACGCCGTTACTGTTGTAAAATAGTCTGTGAAATGTAGTCTATATTCCGCACATTGTGCAGTAAATATAACCGCTAATTCTATATCTTAACATTTAGGCTATATACAGTTCCATCTATATTATATGCAAATGATTGTATCGCATAAGTCTGCATTTTACAATTTATGCAGTATACTTTATGATATATGCAGTGTAGTTTACGATATATGCAGTGTATATTACACTATATGCAGCGGCGTATTTTACAATATATACAGTGTAGTTTACTATATGTGCAGTGTATTTTATTTACACTATATGCAGTGTATATTACACTATATACAGCGTATTTTACAATACATACAGTGTAGTTTACGCTATATGCATTGTATTTTACACTATATGTAGCGTATTTTACGATATATACAGTGTAGTTTACGCTATATGCATTGTATTTTACACTATATGTAACGTATTTTACAATATATACAGTGTAGTTTACGCTATATACAGTGTATTTTACACTATATGTAACGTATTTTACAATATATACAGTGTAGTTTACGCTATATGCATTGTATTTTACACTATATGTAACTTATTGTACAATATATACAGTGTAGTTTACGCTATGTGCATTGTATTTTACAATATATACAGCGTAGTTTACGCTATATGCATTGTATTTTACACTATATGTAACGTATTTTACAATATATACAGTGTAGTTTACGCTATATGCAACGTATTTTACAATATATACAGCATAGTTTACGCTATATGCATTGTATTTTACACTATATGTAACGTATTTTACAATATATACAGTGTAGTTTACGCTATATGCATTGTATTTTACAATATATACAGTGTAGTTTACGCTATATGCATTGTATTTTACAATATATACAGCGTAGTTTACGCTATATTTATTGTATTTTACACTATATGTAACGTATTTTACAATATATACAGTGTAGTTTACGCTATATGCAGCGTAGTTTACACTATATGTAACGTATTTTACAATATATACAGCGTAGCTTACGCTATATGCATTGTATTTTACAATATATACAGCGTAGTTTACGCTATATGTATTGTATTTTACACTATATGTAACGTATTTTACAATATATACAGTGTAGTTTACGCTATATGCATTGTATTTTACAATATATACAGTGTAGTTTACGCTATATGCATTGTATTTTACAATATATACAGCGTAGTTTACGCTATATGTATTGTATTTTACACTATATGTAACGTATTTTACAATATATACAGTGTAGTTTACGCTATATGCAGCGTAGTTTACACTATATGTAACGTATTTTACAATATATACAGCGTAGCTTACGCTATATGCATTGTATTTTACACTATATGTAACGTATTTAAACAATATATACAGTGTAGTTTACGCTATATGCATTGTATTTTACACTATATGTAACGTATTTTACAATAAATACAGTGTAGTTTACGCTATATGTATTGTATTTTACACTCTATGTAACGTATTTTATTTACAATATAAACGTTGTACTATGTACAGTGTCATTACAATTTACGTGATAGTCAACGTGCAGTGTTTATACCTGTATCTGCCGTGTAAATTGTATTTAACATAATATATAAATACCTTCAACATTTAGCATTATACTATATAATGTAATACATTATGAGGGAACATCAGTATATTAACCAGAAATAAATATGCATGAATACTTGAATATGAACTGCATATACTGGGTTAAATTCACCTCATTATATTTACCAAATGAACATTGAAATCAAAATTATCAAATCATTAGCAACGAAATATAATAATAGCTTGATATGTTCAACCGTTACATTTGATAGTCAAACTGGCTGTCCGATTAGCGCAGTGGTTAGCGCGCTCGCTTCTCGCCAAAGCAACCCGGGTTCGATCCTCGGACCGGGAAGAATGTGAGATGGTACGGTGGTCGCCAGATCGAACAGGTGGGTTTTCTCCGGGTACTCCGGTTTCCTCCCACACGAATAACCACATTTACGCTTTCATCCGCGCCAACGAGAGTGATTAATATAAGTTGTTAAAACTTGCTTCGCAATCGTTGTAAAATAAATAAAGTTAAAAAATCGACAGTTCTAACGTGTTAGTAGGCGATATTAAGACAGTAATGGCGTTCCATATATATGTAACTGTTTCTTGCCGGTGTGTAGTCGAGGTGTGTCTATTCTCTAGAGCATAACTGGTGCATCGGTGTTTCTGGATAATTATATAAATATGAAGGTAAGCCTCTTTATAACATGTTGTGGCAACTGAATAACAAACCAATATTAATTACCATGTTTGCTTTTAAATGTGTGTTACATGGCGACGGTTCCGTTAGCAGGTTAACATTAATACTAGCCATACGGACTATCGGCTCGGTAGATGCACACATATAGTGTAGATCCGAGCCAAAGTAACTTGAGCATCTGTGGGGTGTGGGGTGATGGATACCGTATCAGCTTTGTAAACGGTGGTTTTGCGGGGTACTAACCCCGTCAAAAAACCTCAGAGACTCATACTGCGGTGACCGTAGACATTTAAATCCATATGGAAGTCGTGATAGCGCAGTAGTAGCGCGTTCGTTTCATGTGTGAAAGTCTCGAGTTTGAGCCAAGCTGTAGCCGTTACGAGTGTGCTCTTAGACAAGGCATTTAAATTCCGCGTTTCCTTTTCTCTCATGGCGATGGATTCCATCAGAAATGAGGTCTCGAGAGTGATTAATATAACGTTGTAAAAACGTGTTTTGCAATCGAGCTAACATAAAGTATGTTGCTTTTTAAACAACTGTATGGAGACACACTCCACGAACAAACAGATACGTTCCGATCTGGTACTATCTAAACAACCGTGTCAATGTATAATAATAATAATAATAAAGACTTTATTTAACGAGAGAACTCATTGGAACAATTAAGTCAATCTAACCCTTTCCCCATTATAAGTGCCTCTAGACGTCAATGCCTATTGACATAGAACGACACATTAGCAGTCATACAAGCTAAAATAAAGATCGGAACAACGTAGTGTATACAACACTTAATAATTCCTAGTAACCTCCATGAAGGTGGAGTAGGCAAGTTCACAGCTTATCCATTGCGTACGATTGTAAATTACAGCCAAATGTATGAAATAAAACTACATCTCTATGGGGGAAAGGGTTAAACAAATTAAAACATTGAAATAGCATAATGAAACATGTAAACAGTAACCAGTAAAACTTTCATAGGAAATAAGATATAAGTGACATGCCCAGCATTGAATTACTGAAGTCTTCGAACCATACGGTGTCTGAAAGTAGTTGTCCGCTTTAAACCAAACCCAGATATAGGCTTCTACCCATCTTGATCAAATTATGTCATCGCGCAGAACATAACTCACAAAGTTAGAGCAAAATCATTTGGAATCAGTTCATATACAGTGTATACCTATTTCTATATCCTCTATATGACAACTCTTTCAAATTACCCAATTGACAAAAACTTGGTCTTGTATGGACACGTCTTCCATTATAATGCAATGCCTACAACTGTATATACCGTCTCCGTGGCCTAGTGGTTAAGGCGTCCGCCTACGGAGCGGGAGGTCGAAGGTTCGAATCTCGTCAGGGGTTCGTTCTGATATGGCCGGTTGTGGAAGTCGTGATAGCGCAGTGGATGCGCATTCGCTTCAGGTGCGAAAGGTCCGGAGTTCGAGCCCCGCTGGAGCCGTTACGATTGTGTCCTTAGGCAAGGCATTTAAATTCCACATTGCCTCTTCTCTCTCCTTCATGGCGATGGATTCCATCAGGAATGAGGTCTCGAGAGTGATTAATATAAGTTGAAAGAACTTGTTTCGCAATCGAGCTAAAATAAATTTGTATAAAATAAATATGGCCGGTTGGTGAGCCGCCAGCTAGTTAAATAATGATTACCGATTGCCTACCAGCCTGACGTCTGGCACACAAGCATAGGATTCGGGAAGTACTGATGTTTATAAAAAAGATGTCTCATAAGTCAGAAATGGCTGGCCCTTTAAATAGGGGTGACACTATAATAAACAAACCCATTACTTTACTTTTGTATACTGGATGGTCCTCGTTAAGCAACAATTAGTGCTGGATATCTATACTATGGACGCATAAGGACAACCGTGGGATGCCTCTAGCTAGCAGTTGGCTACAGATTATGATTTTCGTGTACTCTGTCCATACATCGTGTCCTGGCGAATACCCATGTATCCTTTACGCCACTACTGATTTGATCAGCACCCTACTATACTTGTCAAACTGTAAGCATTAAGTAAGTATTTTAAGTATTGTTATGCCCAGAAGGAAGGCATATATAGTTTTCGCATTGTCCGTGTGTCCGTCCGTCCGAGTCGATATATCCAGTCCGGATTGTAACCTCCTCGGCGGCTTTGGCGGTGGCATTCATCACCTACTATGATATTCGCGCTGTCCGTCCGTCCGAGTCGATATGTCCAGTCCGGATTGTAACCTCCTCGGCGGCTTTGGTGGTGGCATTCATCACCTACTATGATATTCGTACTGTCCGTCCGTCCGTCCGAGTCGATATGTCCAGTCCGGATTGTAACCTCCTCGGCGGCTTTGGTGGTGGCATTCATCACCTACTATGATATTCGCACAGTCCGTGTGTCCGTCCGAATCGATATGTCCAGTCCGGATTGTAACCTCCTCGGCGGCTATGGCGGTGGCACTCATCACCTACTGTGATATCTAGTATTTGTCTTTCTTTTCGAGCAGGTTATCAACCAGCTGAGTGGTGTAATGGTTGTAACAGTTCTATCTACATACACTATTGCTGTTGACCTTACATACGGTAAGTATTCGTTTTGTTTTATGTCATATTGGCAACCGGTAGCGACGACAAATACACGTAAAACACACACACATAACTGGAGAGCCGCCATATGACCTAAGTAAAGCTGTTGATGCGACTTTAGTTTAAACACATTTTATTTCCCAATATAATACATATTGAACAATGCATACACCACGCATAATCAGAATACAGAAACAGGATTAGAATGGAAGACAGAGTCTTATATAATTCTTCTCCTCGATGCGACTTTAATCGTCAAACAAACAAAATATGTACAATGTATGAACTGTATTAAGCTCTCTGTGTTTTATGTTTATTTATCGTCGCTACCGGTTGCCCATATGAGCGACGCCTCCTAAAGAGATTAGTCATTTTAGATCTTTGGAGGATAGTGCAATGATACAGAGACCCATTCCAGAGTCTCCTCTGGTTCTTTTACGTGCACGGTGTAAAGCACCGACACGAGACCTCGGTTTAACGTCCCATCTGAAAGACTGTTAATTTTATTAGGGTCAGACGGGGGATCGAACTTAAGCTTTGTTGAAGTTACATGTATGTTATATAGAATGCTAGTTTGAATTCATGTTTCTCTTTCAGCTTGCTACCCGAACTCGACACTCGAAGTTAGAAACCCAGGTGATTACACCATGGTGTTTGCCAACAACAGCGTAACCATCTGTAATACCACATGGGACCAGGATAAAACCACCACATACATCGAGGACTGCGGAATGGTATAATAATAATAATAATAATAATAATAATAATATAGAGAGCTCATTTAACAAAAGTTAAACTACCACGAGACCTTCAACATATATACAAATCTAATGGAGGCCTTCAACATATATACAAATCTAATGCAATCAAAACATAAGACTATAAGCTTTAATGGAATCGTCTAGTAGAGTTTATACTAATTTATTTTAGCTCGATTGCGAAACAAGTTCTTTCAACTTATATTAATCGCTCTCGAGACCTCATTCTGATGGAATCCATCGCCATGAAGGAGAGAGAAGAGCCAATGTGGAATTTAAATGCCTTGCCTAAGGGCATAATCGAAACGGCTACAGCTGGGCTCGAACTCCGGGACTTTCGCGAACACACTTCCACGCGCAATCACGATTTAGTAGAAAGGGGGAATGAAACAATTACTGACAATACATCTATATAACAATGTTCAGATATGACGTATAGAGGTATCTTGAAAATAAGTATGAAATCAGCTAAAATACAGCCATTCACAGAATCTAGTAACTATGGCAATGGTAATGCACAAATGTGATACAGACAGTGTACAATAGCATCTGAAGTAATAATAGCAGAAATATGTGATTAGTTTGTATTGTTATTGTTCCACGTTAAGTTGAGAATGTTGGATAGATGGAGCATTTTGAACTGTTGGATAGTTGGAGCATTTTGAACTGTTGGATAGATGGAGCATTTTGAACTGTTGGATAGTTGGAGCATTTTGAACTGTTGGATAGTTGGAGCATTTTGAACTGTTGGATAGTTGGAGCACTTTGAACTGTTGGATAGTTGGAGCATTTTGAACTGTTGGATAGTTGGAGCACTTTGAACTGTTGGATAGTTGGAGCATTTTGAACTGTTGGATAGTTGGAGCACTTTGAACTGTTGGATAGTTGGAGCATTTTGAACTGTTGGATAGTTGGAGCATTTTGAACTGTTGGATAGTTGGAGCATTTTGAACTGTTGGATAGTTGGAGCATTTTGAACTGTTGGATAGTTGGAGCACTTTGAACTGTTGGATAGTTGGAGCACTTTGAACTGTTGGATAGTTGGAGCATTGAACTGTTGGATAGTTGGAGCACTTTGAACTGTTGGATAGTTGGAGCACTTTGAACTGTTGGATAGTTGGAGCATTTTGAACTGTTGGATAGTTGGAGCACTTTGAACTGTTGGATAGTTGGAGCATTTTGAACTGTTGGATAGTTGGAGCACTTTGAACTGTTGGATAGTTGGAGCATTTTGAACTGTTGGGTAGTTGGAGCATTTTGAACTGTTGGGTAGTTGGAGCATTTTGAACTGTTGGATAGTTGGAGCATTTTGAACTGTTGGATAGTTGGAGCATTTTGAACTGAGTGAGGCAATGAATTCCAAATAGATGATCCTGACAATGCAAATGTATTACGAAACAGTTTGGTCTTGGTTTGTATAACTGACGAAATTGTAAATATTGATCAATTAGATAGACCAATAACTGTAGAAGAAATAGAAAACACTATTTCTACTTTAAACCGTGATAAGAGAAGTGATTATGAAAATAATGTGTCTGATTTTTTCATTGATACAAACTCTTTTATATCACCTTATGTATGTAGTTTGTTTAATCATATATCTGATAACTGTGCTTACCCATATTCATGGATAAAGGGAGTTATTGTACCCATGTTTAATCATATAGTTGATAACTGTGCTTACCCATATTCATGGATAAAGGGAGTTATTGTACCCATGTTTAATCATATAGTTGATAACTGTGATTACCCATATTTATGGATAAAGGGAGTTATTGTACCCATGTTTAATCATATAGTTGATAACTGTGCTTACCCATATTCATGGATAAAGGGAGTTATTGTACCCATGTTTAATCATATAGTTGATAACTGTGCTTACCCATATTCATGGATAAAGGGAGTTATTGTACCCATGTTTAATCATATAGTTGATAACTGTGCTTACCCATATTCATGGATAAAGGGAGTTATTGTACCCATGTTTAATCATATAGTTGATAACTGTGCTTACCCATATTCATGGATAAAGGGAGTTATTGTACCCATGTTTAATCATATAGTTGATAACTGTGCTTACCCATATTCATGGATAAAGGGAGTTATTGTACCCATGTTTAATCATATAGTTGATAACTGTGCTTACCCATATGCATGGATAAAGGGAGTTATTGTACCCATGTTTAATCATATAGTTGATAACTGTGCTTACCCATATTCATGGATAAAGGGAGTTATTGTACCCATGTTTAATCATATAGTTGATAACTGTGCTTACCCATATTCATGGATAAAGGGAGTTATTGTACCCATGTTTAATCATATAGTTGATAACTGTGCTTACCCATATTCATGGATAAAGGGAGTTATTGTACCCATGTTTAATCATATAGTTGATAACTGTGCTTACCCATATGCATGGATAAAGGGAGTTATTGTACCCATGTTTAATCATATAGTTGATAACTGTGCTTACCCATATTCATGGATAAAGGGAGGTATTGTACCCATGTTTAATCATATAGCTGATAACTGTGCTTACCCATATGCATGGATAAAGGGAGTTATTGTACCCATGTTTAATCATATAGTTGATAACTGTGCTTACCCATATTCATGGATAAAGGGAGTTATTGTACCCATGTTTAATCATATAGTTGATAACTGTGCTTACCCATATTCATGGATAAAGGGAGTTATTGTACCCATGTTTAATCATATAGTTGATAACTGTGCTACCCATATGCATGGATAAAGGGAGTTATTGTACCCGTTTAATCATATAGTTGATAACTGTGCTTACCCATATGTATGGATAAAGGGAGTTATTGTACCCATGTTTAATCATATAGTTGATAACTGTGCTTACCCATATTCATGGATAAAGGGAGTTATTGTACCCAGTTTAATCATATAGTTGATAACTGTGCTTACCCATATTCATGGATAAAGGGAGTTATTGTACCCATGTTTAATCATATAGTTGATAACTGTGCTTACCCATATTCATGGATAAAGGGAGTTATTGTACCCATGTTTAATCATATAGTTGATAACTGTGCTTACCCATATTCATGGATAAAGGGAGTTATTGTACCCATGTTTAATCATATAGTTGATAACTGTGCTTACCCATATTCATGGATAAAGGGAGTTATTGTACCCATGTTTAATCATATAGTTGATAACTGTGCTTACCCATATGCATGGATAAAGGGAGTTATTGTACCCATGTTTAATCATATAGTTGATAACTGTGCTTACCCATATGCATGGATAAAGGGAGTTATTGTACCCATGTTTAATCATATAGTTGATAACTGTGCTTACCCATATGCATGGATAAAGGGAGGTATTGTACCCATGTTTAATCATATAGTTGATAACTGTGCTTACCCATATGCATGGATAAAGGGAGTTATTGTACCCATGTTTAATCATATAGTTGATAACTGTGCTTACCCATATGCATGGATAAAGGGAGTTATTGTACCCATGTTTAATCATATAGTTGATAACTGTGCTTACCCATACATACAGGATAATTCATGGATAAAGGGAGTTATTGTACCCATGTTTAATCATATAGTTGATAACTGTGCTTACCCATATTCATGGATAAAGGGAGGTATTGTACCCATGTTTAATCATATAGTTGATAACTGTGCTTACCCATATTCATGGATAAAGGGAGTTATTGTACCCATGTTTAATCATATAGTTGATAACTGTGCTTACCCATATTCATGGATAAAGGGAGTTATTGTACCCATGTTTAATCATATAGTTGATAACTGTGCTTACCCATATTCATGGATAAAGGGAGTTATTGTACCCATGTTTAATCATATA
>CM026398.1:780664-841903 GCA_014843695.1 Archivesica marissinica | reverse complement strand
TCACACGGCCGATGTGTTTGGTGGGACATATTCTAGAATTCTCACGGCCGATGTGTTTGGTGGGACATATTTCTAGAATTCACATGGCCGATGTGTTTTGTGTGACATATTCTAGAATTCACATGGCCGATGTGTTTTGTGGGACACATTCTAGAATTCACATGGCCGGTGTGTTTTGTGGACATATTTCTAGAATTCAAATGGCCGATGTGTTTGGTGTGACATATTCTAGAATTCACAAGGCCGATGTGTTTGATGGGACATATTTCTAGAATTCACATGACCGATGTGTTTGATGGGACATATTTCTAGAATTCACACGGCCAATGTGTTTGGTGGGCCATATCTCTTAAAATTCACACGGCCGATGTATTTGATGGGACATATTTCTAGAATTCACATGGCCGATCTGTTTGATGGGACACATTCTAGAATTCACATGGCCGATGTGTTTGGTGGAAATCATTCTAGAATTCACAGTGCCGATATGTTTGGTTGGCCATATTTCCTAGAATTCACACGGCCGATGTGTTTGATGTGACATATTTCTAGAATTCACACGGCCGATCTGTTTGATGGGACACATTCTAGAATTCACATGGCCGATGTGTTTGGTGGGACATATTTCTAGAATTCACATGGCCGGTGTGTATGGTGGTACATATTTCTAGAATTCACATGGCCGTTGTGTTTGGTGGGACATATTTCTTAGAATTCACATGGCCGATGTGTTTGATGGGACATATTTCTAGAATTCATATGGCCGATGTGTTTTTTGGGATACCCTCTAAAATTCACACGGCCGATGTGTTTTGTGGGACACATTCTAGAATTCACACGGCCGATGTATTTGGTGGGACATATTTCCAGAATTCATATAGCCGATGTGTATGGTGGGACATATTTCTAGAATTAACACGGCCGATGTGTATGGTGGGACATATTTCTAGAATTCACATGGCCGATGTGTTTGGTGGGACACATTCTAGAATTCACATGGCCGATGTGTTTGGTGGGACACATTCTAGAATTCACAGGGCTGGTGTGTATGGTGGGAAATATTTCTAGAATTCACATGGCCGATGTGTTTGGTGGGACATATTTCTAAAATTCACATGGCCGATGTGTTTGGTGGGACACATTCTAGAATTCACATGGCCGATGTGTTTGGTGTGACACATTCTAGAATTCACAGGGCTGGTGTGTATGGTGGGAAATATTTCTAGAATTCACATGGCCGATGTGTTTGGTGGGACATATTTCTAGAATTCACATGGCCGATATGTTTGGTGGGACACATTCTAGAATTCACACGGCCGATGTGTTTGGTGGGATATATTTCTTAGAAATCACATGGCCGATGTGTTTGATGGGAGATATTTCTAGAATTCACAAGGCCGATGTGTTTTGTGGGATACCTTCTAGAATTCACACGGCCGATGTGTTTTGTGGGACACATTCTAGAATTCACACTGCCGATGTGTTTGGTGGGACATATTTCATGAATTCACATGGCCGATGTGTATGGTGGGACATATTTCTAGAATTCACACGGCCGATGTGTTTGGTGGGACATATTTCTAGAATTCACACGGCCGATGTGTTTGGTGGTCCATATTTCTTGGAATTCACACGGCCGATGTGTTTGGTGGGACATATTTCTAGAATTCACACAGCCGATGTGTTTGGTGGCACATATTTCTAGAATTCACAGTGCCGATCTGTTTGGTGGGCAATATTTCTTAGAAGTCACTCGGCCGGTGTGTTTGGTGGGACAAAATTTATAGAATTAACACGGCCGATGTGTTTGGTGGGCCATATTTCTTAGAATTCACAAGACCGATGTGTTTGGTGGGACATATTTCAAGAATTCACATGGCCGGTGTGTTTCATGGGACATATTTCTAGAAATCACATGGTCGATTTTTTTGATGGGACACATTCTAGAATTCACATGGCCGATGTGTTTGATGGGACACATTCTAAAATTCACACGGCCGATGTGTTTGGTGGGACACATTCTAGAATTCACATGGCCGATGTGTTTGGTGGGACACATTCTAGAATTCAGACGGCCGATCTGTTTGATGGACATATTTCTAAAATTCACTTGGCCGATATGATTGGTGGGACACATTCTAGAATTCACACGGCCGATGTGTTTGGTGGGACACATTCTAGAATTCACATGGCCGGTGTGTTTGATGGGACACATTCTAGAATTCACATGGCCGATGTGTTTGATGGGACACAATCTAAAATTCACAGTGCCGGTCTGTTTGGTGGGCCATATTTCTTAGAATTCACACGGCCGATGTGTTTGATGGGACATATTTCTAGAATTCACACGGCAGATCTGTTTGATGGGACACATTATAGAATTCACATGGCCGATGTGTTTGTTGGTACACATTCTAGAATTCACAGAGCCGATGTGTTTGATGGCACATATTTCTAGAATTCACATGGCCGATGTGTTTGATGGGACACATTCTAGAATTCACACGGTCGATGTGTTTGGTGGGACATATTTCCAGAATTCACATGGCCGATGTTTATGGTGGGACATATTTCTAGAATTCACACGGCCGATGTGTTTGGTGGGCCATATTTCTTGGAATTCACACGGCCGATGTGTTTGGTGGGACATATTTCTAGAATTCACACGGCCGATGTGTTTGGTGGGACATATTTCTAGAATTCACACAGCCGATGTGTTTGTTGGACCATATTTCTTAGAATTCACACGGCCGATGTGTTTGGTGGGCCATGTTTCTTAGAATTCACACGGTCGATGTATCTGATGGGACATATTTCTAGAATTCACATTGCCGATCTGTTTGATGGGACACATTCTAGAATTCACAGTGCCGATGTGTTTGGTGGGACATATTTCTTAGAATTCATACGGCCGATCTGTTTGGTGCGCCATATTTCAAGAATTCACATGGCCGGTGTGTTTGATAGGACATATTTCTAGAATTCACACGGCCGATGTGTTTGGTGGGCCATATTTCTTAGAATTCACACGGCCGATGTATCTGATGGGACATATTTCTAGAATTCACATTGCCGATCTGTTGGATGGGACACATTCTAGAATTCACTGTGCCGATCTGTATGGTGGGCCATATTTCTTAGAATTCACACGGCCGATGTGATTGGTGGGACACATTCTAGAAATCACACGGCCGATGTGTTTGGTGGGACATATTTCTTAGAATTCATGCGGCCGATCTGTTTGGTGCGCCATATTTCTTAGAATTCACTCGGCCGATATGTTTGATGGGACATATTTCTAGTATTCACACGGCCGATCTGTTTGATGGGACACATTCTAGAATTCACATGGTCGATGTGTTTGATGGGACACATTCTAGAATTCACATGGCGATGTGTTTGGTGGGACACATTCTAGAATTCACACGGCCGATGTGTTTGGTGGGAATTATTTCTAGAATTCACATGGCCGATGTGTATGGTGGGACATATTTCTAGAATTCACATGGCCGATGTGTTTGGTGGGACACATTCTAGAATTCTCATGGCCGATGTGATTGGTGGGACACATTCTTGAATTCACATGGCCGGTGTGTATGGTGGGACATATTTCTAGAATTCATATGGCTGATGTGTTTGGTGTGACACATTCTAGAATTCACACGGCCGATGTGTTTGGTGGGCCATATTTCTTAGAATTCACAAGGCCGATGTGTTTGATGGGACATATTTCTAGAATTCATTCGGCCGATCTGTTTGATGGGACACATTATAGAATTCACATGGCCGATGTGTTTGGTGGGACACATTCTAGAATTCACAGGGCCGAGGTATTTGATGGGACATATTTCTAGAATTCACATGGCCGATGTGTTTGATGGGACACATTCTTGAATTCACACGGTCGATGTGTTTGATGGGACACATTCTAGAATTCACACGGCCGATTTGTTTGGTGGGACACATTCTAGAATTCACATGGCCGATGTGTTTTTTGGGACACATTCTAGAATTCACATGGCCGTTGTGTATGGTGGGACATATTTCTAGAATTCACATGGCCGATGTGTTTGGTGGGACACATTCTAGAATTCACACGGCCGATGTGTTTGATTGGACATATTTCTAGAATTCACATGGCCGATGTGTTTGATGGGACACATTCTAGAATTCACACGGTCGATGTGTTTGATGGGACACATTTCTAGAATTCACATGGCCGATGTGTATGGTTGGAAATATTTCTAGAATTCACACGGCCGATGTGTTTGGTGGGACATATTTCTAGAATTCACACAGCCGATGTGTTTGGTGGGCCATATTTCTTGGAATTCACACGGCAGATCTGTTTGATGGGACACATTATAGAATTCACATGGCCGATGTGTTTGTTGGTACACATTCTAGAATTCACAGAGCCGATGTGTTTGATGGCACATATTTCTAGAATTCACATGGCCGATGTGTTTGATGGGACACATTCTAGAATTCACACGGTCGATGTGTTTGGTGGGACATATTTCCAGAATTCACATGGCCGATGTTTATGGTGGGACATATTTCTAGAATTCACACGGCCGATGTGTTTGGTGGGCCATATTTCTTGGAATTCACACGGCCGATGTGTTTGGTGGGACATATTTCTAGAATTCACAGTGCCGATGTGTTTGGTGGGCATATTTTTAGAATTCACTCGGCTGATGTGTTTGTTGGGCATATTTCTAGAATTCACACGGCCGATTTGTTTGGTGGGCATGTTTCTTAGAATTCACATGGTCGATGTGTTTGATGGATATATTTCTAGAATTCACATTGCCGATGTGTTTTGTGGGACACTTCTAGAATTCACAGTGCCGATGTGTTTTTTGGGACATTTTCTAGAATTCATACGGCCGATGTGTTTTGTGGGCTATATTTCTAGAATTCACTTGGCCGGTGTGTTTGGTGGGACATATTTCTAGAATTCATACGGTGATGTGTTTGGTGGGCATATTTCTAGAATTCACACGGCCGATGTATTTGGTGGGCATATTTCTTGAATTCACATTGCCGATGTGTTTGGTGGGACATATTCTAGAATTCACTGTGCCGTCTGTATGGTGGGCCATATTTCTAGATTCACACTGCCGATTTGATTGGTGTGCCATTCTAGAATTCACACGGCCGATGTTTTTGGTGGGACTATTCTTAGAATTCTGCGGCCGATCTTTTGGTGCGCCATATTTCTTGAATTCACTCGGCCGATATGTTTGATGGTAATATTTCTAGTATTCACACGGCCGGTGTGTTTGTGACACATTCTAGAATTCACATGGTCGTTGTTTTGATGTACACATTCTAGAATTCACATGCGATGTGTTTGGTGGGACACATTCTAGAATTCACACGGCCGATGTGTTTGGTGGGAATTATTTCTAGAATTCACATGGCCGATGTGTATGGTGGGACATATTTCTAGAATTCACATGGCCGATGTGTTTGGTGGGACACATTCTAGAATTCTCATGGACGATGTGATTGGTGGGACACATTCTTGAATTCACATGGCCGGTGTGTATGGTGGGACATATTTCTAGAATTCATATGGCTGATGTGTTTGGTGTGACACATTCTAGAATTCACACGGCCGATGTGTTTGGTGGGCCATATTTCTTAGAATTCACAAGGCCGATGTGTTTGATGGGACATATTTCTAGAATTCATTCGGCCGATCTGTTTGATTGGACACATTATAGAATTCACATGGCCGATGTGTTTGGTGGGACACATTCTAGAATTCACAGGGCCGAGGTATTTGATGGGACATATTTCTAGAATTCACATGGCCGATGTGTTTGATGGGACACATTCTTGAATTCACACGGTCGATGTGTTTGATGGGACACATTCTAGAATTCACACGGCCGATTTGTTTGGTGGGACACATTCTAGAATTCACATGGCCGATGTGTTTTTTGGGACACATTCTAGAATTCACATGGCCGTTGTGTATGGTGGGACATATTTCTAGAATTCACATGGCCGATGTGTTTGGTGGGACACATTCTAGAATTCACACGGCCGATGTGTTTGATTGGACATATTTCTAGAATTCACATGGCCGATGTGTTTGATGGGACACATTCTAGAATTCACACGGTCGATGTGTTTGATGGGACACATTTCTAGAATTCACATGGCCGATGTGTATGGTTGGAAATATTTCTAGAATTCACACGGCCGATGTGTTTGGTGGGACATATTTCTAGAATTCACACAGCCGATGTGTTTGGTGGGCCATATTTCTTGATTCACACGGCCGATGTGTTTGGTGGGACTATTTCTAGAATTCACACGGCCGATGTGTTTGGTGGGACATATTTCTAGAAATCACACGGCCGATGTGTTGGTGGGCCATATTTCTTAGAATTCACACGACCGTGTGTTTGGTGGGACACATCTAGAATTCACATGGCCGATGTGTTTAGTGGGACATATTTCTAGAATTCACATGGCCGATGTGTTTGGTGGGACACATTCTAGAATTCACATGGCCGATGTGTTTGGTGGGACACATTCTAGAATTCACATGGCCGATGTGTTTAGTGGGACATATTTCTAGAATTCACATGGCCAATGTGTTTGGTGGGACACATTCTAGAATTCACATGGCCGGTGTGTATGGTGGACATATTTCTAGAATTCACATGGCCGATGTGTTTGGTGGGACACATTCTAGAATTCACAAGGCCGATGTGTTTGATGGGACATATTTCTAGAATTCACATGGCCGATGTGTTTGATGGGACACATTCTAGAATTCACACGGCCGATGTGTTTGGTGGGCCATATTTCTTAAAATTCACACGACCGATGTGCTTGGTGGGACGTATTTCAAGAATTCACATGGCCGGTGTGTTTGATAGGACATCTTTCTAGAATTCACACGGCCGATGTGTTTGGTGGGCCATATTTCTTAGAATTCACACGGCCGATGTATTTGATGGGACATATTTCTAGAATTGACATGGCCGATCTGTTTGATGGGACTCATTCTAGAATTCATATGGCCGATGTGTTTGGTGGGACACATTCTAGAATTCACAGTGCCGATATGTTTGGTGGGCCATATTTCCTAGACTCCACACGGCCGATGTGTTTGATGGGACATATTTCTAGAATTCACACGGCCGATCTGGTTGATAGGACACATTCTAGAATTCACATGACCGATGTGTTTGGTGGGACATATTTCCAGAATTCACATGGCCGATGTTTATGGTGGGACATATTTCTAGAATTCACACGGCCGATGTGTTTGGTGGGCCATATTTCTTGGAATTCACACGGCCGATGTGTTTGGTGGGACATATTTCTAGAATTCACACGGCCGATGTGTTTGGTGGGACATATTTCTAGAATTCACACGGCCGATGTGTTTGTTGGACCATATTTCTTAGAATTCACACGGCCGATATGTTTGGTGGGCCATGTTTCTTAGAATTCACACGGTCGATGTATCTGATGGGACATATTTCTAGAATTCACATTGCCGATCTGTTTGATGGGACACATTCTAGAATTCACAGTGCCGATGTGTTTGGTGGGACATATTTCTTAGAATTCATACGGCCGATCTGTTTGGTGCGCCATATTTCAAGAATTCACATGGCCGGTGTGTTTGATAGGACATATTTCTAGAATTCACACGGCCGATGTGTTTGGTGGGCCATATTTCTTAGAATTCACACGGCCGATGAATCTGATGGGACATATTTCTAGAATTCACATTGCCGATCTGTTGGATGGGACACATTCTAGAATTCACTGTGCCGATCTGTATGGTGGGCCATATTTCTTAGAATTCACACGGCCGATGTGATTGGTGGGACACATTCTAGAATTCACACGCCGATGTGTTTGGTGGGAAATATTTCTTAGAATTCATACGGCCGATCTGTTTGGTGCGCCATATTTCTTAGAATTCACTCGGCCGATATGTTTGATGGGACATATTTCTAGTATTCACACGGCCGATCTGTTTGATGGGACACATTCTAGAATTCACATGGTCGATGTGTTTGATGGGACACATTCTAGAATTCACATGGCGATGTGTTTGGTGGGACACATTCTAGAATTCACACGGCCGATGTGTTTGGTGGGAATTATTTCTAGAATTCACATGGCCGATGTGTATGGTGGGACATATTTCTAGAATTCACATGGCCGATGTGTTTGGTGGGACACATTCTAGAATTCTCATGGCCGATGTTATTGGTGGGACACATTCTTGAATTCACATGGCCAGTGTGTATGGTGGGACATATTTCTAGAATTCATATGGCTGATGTGTTTGGTGTGACACATTCTAGAATTCACACGGCCGATGTGTTTGGTGGGCCATATTTCTTAGAATTCACACGGCCGATGTGTTTGATGGGACATATTTCTAGAATTCATTCGGCCGATCTGTTTGATGGGACACATTATAGAATTCACATGGCCGATGTGTTTGGTGGGACACATTCTAGAATTCACAGGGCCGAGGTATTTGATGGGACATATTTCTAGAATTCACATGGCCGATGTGTTTGATGGGACACATTCTTGAATTCACACGGTCGATGTGTTTGATGGGACACATTCTAGAATTCACACGGCCGATTTGTTTGGTGGGACACATTCTAGAATTCACACTGTCGATGTGTTTGATGGGACACATTTCTAGAATTCACATGGCCGATGTGTATGGTTGGACATATTTCTAGAATTCACACGGCCGATGTGTTTGGTGGGACACATTCTAGAATTCACATGGCGATGTGTTTGGTGGGACACATTCTAGAATTCACACAGCCGATGTGTTTGGTGGGCCATATTTCTTGGAATTCACACGGCCGATGTGTTTGGTGGGACATATTTCTAGATTTCACACGGCCGATGTGTTTGGTGGGACATATTTCTAGAAATCACACGGCCGATGTGTTGGTGGGCCATATTTCTTAGAATTCACACGACCGATGTGTTTGGTGGGACACATTCTAGAATTCACATGGCCGATGTGTTTAGTGGGACATATTTCTAGAATTCACATGGCCGATGTGTTTGGTGGGACACATTCTAGAATTCACATGGCCGATGTGTTTGGTGGGACACATTCTAGAATTCACATGGCCGATGTGTTTAGTGGGACATATTTCTAGAATTCACATGGCCAATGTGTTTGGTGGGACACATTCTAGAATTCACATGGCCGGTGTGTATGGTGGACATATTTCTAGAATTCACATGGCCGATGTGTTTGGTGGGACACATTCTAGAATTCACACGGCCGATGTGTTTGATGGGACATATTTCTAGAATTCACATGGCCGATGTGTTTGATGGGACACATTCTAGAATTCACACAGCCGATGTGTTTGGTGGGCCATATTTCTTAAAATTCACACGACCGATGTGCTTGGTGGGACGTATTTCAAGAATTCACATGGCCGGTGTGTTTGATAGGACATCTTTCTAGAATTCACACGGCCGATGTGTTTGGTGGGCCATATTTCTTAGAATTCACACGGCCGATGTATTTGATGGGACATATTTCTAGAATTGACATGGCCGATCTGTTTGATGGGACACATTCTAGAATTCATATGGCCGATGTGTTTGGTGGGACACATTCTAGAATTCACAGTGCCGATATGTTTGGTGGGCCATATTTCCTAGAATCCACACGGCCGATGTGTTTGATGGGACATATTTCTAGAATTCACACGGCCGATCTGGTTGATGGGACACATTCTAGAATTCACATGGCCGATGTGTTTGGTGGGACATATTTCTAGAATTCACATGGCCGATGTGTATGGTGGGACATATTTCTAGAATTCAGATAGCCGATGTGTTTGGTGGGACATATTTCTTAGAATTCACACGGCCGATGTGTTTGGTGGGAAATATTTCTTAGAATTCACATGGCCGATGTGTTTGATGGGATATATTTCTAGAATTCACATGGTCGATGTGTTTTGTGGAACACATTCTAGAATTCACATGGCCGATGTGTTTGGTGGGACATATTTCCAGAATTCACATGGCCGATGTGTATGGTTGGACATATTTCTAGAATTCACACGGCCGATGTGTTTGGTGCGCCATATTTCTTGGAATTCACACGGCCGATGTGTTTGGTGGGCCATATTTCTTGGAATTCACACGGCCGATGTGTTTGGTGGGACATATTTCTAGAATTCACACAGCCGATGTGTTTGGTGGGACATATTTCTAGAATTCACATGGCCGATGTGTTTGATGGGACACATTCTAGAATTCACACGGTCGATGTGTTTGATGGGACACATTCTAGAATTCACACGGCCGGTGTGTTTGGTGGGACACATTCTAGAATTCACATGGCCGATGTGTTTGGTGGGACATATGTCTAGAATTCACATGGCAGATGTGTCTTGTGGGACACATTCTAGAATTCACATGGCCGATGTGTTTGGTGGGAAACATTCTAGAAATCACACGGCCGATGTGTTTGATGGGACATATTTCTATAATTCACATGGCCGATGTGTTTGATGAGACACATTCTAGAATTCACACGGTCGATGTGTTTGATGGAACACATTTCTAGAATTCACATGGCCGATGTGTATGGTGGGACATATATCTAGAAATCACATGGCCGATGTGTTTGGTGGGACACATTCTAGTATTCACATTGCCGATGTTTTTGGTGTGACATATTTCTAGAATTCACATGGCCGATGTGTCTTGTGGGACACATTCTAGAATTCACATGGCCGATGTGTTTGGTGGGAAACATTCTAGAATTCACATTGCCGATATGTTTGGTGGGCCATATTTCCTAGAATTCACACGGCCGATGTGTTTGATGGGACATATTTCTAGAATTCACACGGCCGATCTGGTTGATGGGACACATTCTAGAATTCACATGGCCGATGTGTTTGGTGGGACATATTTCTAGAATTCACATGGCCGATGTGTATGGTGGGACATATTTCTAGAATTCACATAACCGATGTGTTTGGTGGGACATATTTCATAGAATTCACATGCCCGATGTGTTTGATGGGACATATTTCTAGAATTCACACGGCCGATGTGTTTTGTGGGATACCTTCTAAAATTCACACGGCCGATGTGTTTTGTGGGACATATTCTAGAATTCACATGGCCGATGTGTTTGGTGGGACATATTTCTTAGAATTCACATGGCCGATGTGTTTGATGGGACATATTTCTAGAATTCACACGGCCGATATGTTTTGTGGGATACCTTCTAAAATTCACACGGCCGATGTGTTTTGTGGGACACATTCTAGAATTCACACGGTCGATGTGTTTGATGGGACACATTCCTAGAAATCACACGGCCGGTGTGTTTGGTGGGACACATTCTAGAATTCACATGGCCGATGTGTTTGGTGGGACATATGTCTAGAATTCACATGGCAGATGTGTCTTGTGGGACACATTCTAGAATTCACATGGCCGATGTGTTTGGTGGGAAACATTCTAGAAATCACACGGCCGATGTGTTTGATGGGACATATTTCTATAATTCACATGGCCGATGTGTTTGATGAGACACATTCTAGAATTCACACGGTCGATGTGTTTGATGGAACACATTTCTAGAATTCACATGGCCGATGTGTATGGTGGGACATATATCTAGAATTCACATGGCCGATGTGTTTGGTGGGACACATTCTAGTATTCACATGGCCGATGTGTTTGGTGGGACATATTTCTAGAATTCACATGGCCGATGTGTCTTGTGGGACACATTCTAGAATTCACATGGCCGATGTGTTTGGTGGGAAACATTCTAGAATTCACATTGCCGATATGTTTGGTGGGCCATATTTCCTAGAATTCACACGGCCGATGTGTTTGATGGGACATATTTCTAGAATTCACACGGCCGATCTGGTTGATGGGACACATTCTAGAATTCACATGGCCGATGTGTTTGGTGGGACACATTTCTAGAATTCACATGGCCGATGTGTATGGTGGGACATATTTCTAGAATTCACATAACCGATGTGTTTGGTGGGACATATTTCATAGAATTCACATGCCCGATGTGTTTGATGGGACATATTTCTAGAATTCACACGGCCGATGTATTTTGTGGGATACCTTCTAAAATTCACACGGCCGATGTGTTTTGTGGAACACATTCTAGAATTCACATGGTCGATGTGTTTGGTGGGACATATTTCTTAGAATTCACATGGCCGATGTGTTTGATGGGACATATTTCTAGAATTCACACGGCCGATGTGATTTGTGGGATACCTTCTAAAATTCACACGGCCGATGTGCTTTGTGGGACACATTCTAGAATTCACACGGCCGATGTGTTTGATGGGACATATTTCTAGAATTCACATGGTCGATGTGTTTGATGGGACACATTCTAGAATTCACACGACCGATGTGTTTGGTGGGACACATTCTAGAATTCGCACGGCCGATGTGTTTGATGTGACATATTTCCAGAATTCACATGGTCGATGTGTTTGATGGGACACATTCTAGAATTCACACGACCGATGTGTTTGGTGGGACACATTCTAGAATTCATATGGCCGATGTGTTTGGTGGGATATATTTCTAGAGGTCACATGGCCGATGTGTTTGGTGGGACACATTCTAGAATTCACACGGCCGATGTGTTTGATGGGATATATTTCTAGAATTCACATGGCCGATGTGTTTGATGGGACACATTTCTAGAATACACACGGCCGATGTGTTTGGTGGGACATATTTCTAGAATTCACACGGCCGATGTGTTTGGTGGGCCATATTTCTTGGAATTCACACGGCCGATGTGTTTGGTGGGACAAATTTCTAGAATTAACACGACCGATGTGTTTGGTGGGACATATTTCTAGAATTCACACGGCTGATGTGTTGATGGGCCATATTTCTTAGAATTCACACGACCGATGTGTTTGGTGGGACATATTTCAAGAATTTACACGGCCGATGTGTTTGGTGGGCCATATTTCTTAGAAATCACACGGCCGATGTGTTTGATGGGACATATTTCTAGTATTCACACGGCCGATCTGTTTGATGGGACACATTCTAGAATTCACACGACCGATGTGTTTGAAGGGACGCATTCTAGAATTCACACGGCCGATGAATTTGGTGGGACACATTCTAGAAATCACATGGCCGATGTGTTTGGTGGGACACATTCTAGAATTCAGACGGCCGATGTGTTTGGTGGGACATATTTCTAGAATTCACATGGCCGATGTGTTTGGTGGGACACATTCTAGAATTCACACGGCCGATGTGTTTGATGGGACAATTTCTAAAGTCACATGGCCGATGTGTTTGGTGGGACACATTCTAGAATTCATATGGCCGATGTGTTTGGTGGGACACATTCTAGAATTCACACGGCCGATGTGTTTGGTGGGAATATTTCTAGAATTCACATGGCCGATGTGTATGGTGGGAGATATTTCTAGAATCCACATGGCCGATGTGTTTGGTGGGACACATTCTAGAATTCACATGGCCGATGTGATTGGTGGGACATATTTCTAGAATTCACATGGCCGATGTATTTGGAGGGACACATTCTAGAATTCACACGGCCGGTGTGTATGGTGGGAGATATTTCTAGAATTCATATGGCCGATGTGTTTGGTGTGACACATTCTAGAATTCACAAGGCCGATGTGTTTGGTGGGACATATTTCTAGAATTCACATGGCCGTTGTGTTTGATAGGACATATTTCTAGAATTCACACGGCCGATGTGTTTGATGGGACATATTTCTAGTATTCACACGGCCGATCTGTTTGATGGGACACATTATAGAATTCACATGGCCGATGTGTTTGGTGGGACACATTCTAGATTTCACAGGGCCGATGTGTTTGATGGGACATATTTCTAGAATTCACACGGTCGATGTGTTTGATGGGACACATTCTAGAATTCACACGGCCGATGTGTTTGGTGGGACACATTCTAGAATTCACATGGCCGATGTGTTTGGTGGGACATATTTCTAGAATTCACATGGCTGATGTGTTTGGTGGGACACATTCTAGAATTCACATGGGCGGGGGTGTGTATGTTGGGACATATTTCTAGAATTCACATGGCCGATGTGTATGGTGGGACATATTTCCAGAATTCACATGGCCGATGTGTATGGTGGGACATATTTCTAGAATTCACATGGCCGATGTGTTTGGTGGGACATATTTCTAGAATTCACATGGCCGATGTGTTTGATGGGACACATTCTAGAATTCACACGGTCGATGTGTTTGATGGGACACATTCTAGAATTCACACGGCCGATGTGTTTGGTGGGACACATTCTAGAATTCACATGGCCGATGTGTTTGGTGGGACATATTTCTAGAATTCACATGGCTGATGTGTTTGGTGGGACACATTCTAGAATTCACATGGCCGGGGGTGTGTATGTTGGGACATATTTCTAGAATTCACATGGCCGATGTGTATGGTGGGACATATTTCTAGAATTCACATGGCCGATGTGTTTGGTGGGACATATTTCTAGAATTCACATGGCCGATGTGTATGGTGGGACATATTTCTAGAATTCACTTAGCCGATGTGTTTGGTGGGACACATTCTAGAATTCACATGGCCGATGTGCTTGGTGGGACATATTTCTAGAATTCACATGGCCGATGTGTTTGGTGGGACAAATTCTAGAATTCACACGGCCGATGTTTTGATGGGACATATTTCTAGAATTCACACGGCCGATGTGTTTGGTGGGACATATTTCTAGAATTCACATGGCCGATGTGTTTGGTGGGACACATTCTAGAATTCACACGGCCGATGTGTTTGATGGGACATATTTCTAAAAGTCACATGGCCGATGTGTTTGGTGGGACACATTCTAGAATTCACATGGCCGATGTGTTTGGTGGGACACATTCTAGAATTCACACGGCCGATGTGTTTGGTGGGAAATATTTCTAGAATTCACATGGCCGATGTGTATGGTGGGAGATATTTCTAGAATTCACATGGCCGATGTGTTTGGTGGGACACATTCTAGAATTCACATGGCCGATGTGATTGGTGGGACATAGTTCTAGAATTCACATGGCCGATGTGTTTGGAGGGACACATTCTAGAATTCACACGGCCGGTGTGTATGGTGGGAGATATTTCTAGAATTCATATGGCCGATGTGTTTGGTGTGACACATTCTAGAATTCACAAGGCCGATGTGTTTGGTGGGACATATTTCTAGTATTCACACGGCCGATCTGTTTGATGGGACACATTATAGAATTCACATGGCCGATGTGTTTGGTGGGACACATTCTAGATTTCACAGGGCCGATGTGTTTGATGGGACATATTTCTAGAATTCACACGGTCGATGTGTTTGATGGGACACATTCTAGAATTCACACGGCCGATGTGTTTGGTGGGACACATTCTAGAATTCACATGGCCGATGTGTTTGGTGGGACATATTTCTAGAATTCACATGGCTGATGTGTTTGGTGGGACACATTCTAGAATTCACATGGGCGGGGGTGTGTAAGTTGGGACATATTTCTAGAATTCACATGGCCGATGTGTATGGTGGGACATATTTCCAGAATTCACATGGCCGATGTGTATGGTGGGACATATTTCTAGAATTCACATGGCCGATGTGTTTGGTGGGACATATTTCTAGAATTCACATGGCCGATGTGTTTGCTGGGACACATTCTAGAATTCACACGGTCGATGTGTTTGATGGGACACATTCTAGAATTCACACGGCCGATGTGTTTGGTGGGACACATTCTAGAATTCACAGTGCCGATCTGTTTGGTGGGCCATATTTCTTAGAATTCACACGGCCGATGTGTTTGATGGGACATATTTCTAGTATTCACACGGCCGATCTGTTTGATGGGACACATTCCAGAATTCACACGACCGATGTGTTTGAAGGGACGCATTCTAGAATTCACACGGCCGATGTATTTGGTGGGACACATTCTAGAAATCACATGGCCGATGTGTTTGGTGGGAAACATTCTAGAATTCAGACGGCCGATGTGTTTGGTGGGACATATTTCTAGAATTCACATGGCCGATGTGTTTGGTGGGACACATTCTAGAATTCACACGGCCGATCCGATGTGTTTGATGGGACATATTTCTAAAAGTCACATGGCCGATGTGTTTGGTGGGACATATTTCTAGAATTCACATGGCCGATGTGTATGTTGGGACATATTTCCAGAATTCACATGGCCGATGTGTATGGTGGGACATATTTCTAGAATTCACATGGCCGATGTGTTTGGTGGGACATATTTCTAGAATTCACATGGCCGATGTGTTTGATGGGACACATTCTAGAATTCACACGGTCGATGTGTTTGATGGGACACATTCTAGAATTCACACGGCCGATGTGTTTGTTGGGACACATTCTAGAATTCACATGGCCGATGTGTTTGGTGGGACATATTTCTAGAATTCACATGGCTGATGTGTTTGGTGGGACACATTCTAGAATTCACATGGCCGGGGGTGTGTATGTTGGGACATATTTCTAGAATTCACATGGCCGATGTGTATGGTGGGACATATTTCTAGAATTCACATGGCCGATATGTTTGGTGGGACATATTTCTAGAATTCACATGGCCGATGTGTATGGTGGGACATATTTCTAGAATTCACTTAGCCGATGTGTTTGGTGGGACACATTCTAGAATTCACATGGCCGATGTGCTTCGTGGGACATATTTCTAGAATTCACATGGCAGATGAGTTTGGTGGGACAAATTCTAGAATTCACACGGCCGATGTATTTGATGGGACATATTTCTAGAATTCACACGGCCGATGTGTTTTGTGGGACACATTCTAGAATTCACACCGCCGATGTGTTTGGTGGGACATATTTCCAGAAATCACATGGCCGATGTGTATGGTGGGACATATTTCTAGAATTCACACGGCCGATGTGTTTGGTGGGACATATTTCTAGAATTCACACGGCCGATGTGTTTGGTGGGACAGATTTCTAGAATTCACACGGCCGATGTGTTTGGTGGGACACATTCTAGAATTCACACGGCCGATGTGTTTGATGGGACATATTTCTAGAATTCACATGGCCGATGTGTTTGATGGGACACATTCTAGAATTCACACGGCCGATGTCATTGGTGGGACATATTTCTAGAATTCACACGGTCGATGTGTTTGGTGGGACATATTTCTACAATTCACATGGCCGATGTGTTTGGTGGGACACATTCTAGAATTCACACGGCCGATGTGTTTGGTGGGACATATTTCTTAGAATTCACATGGCCGATGTGTTAGATGGGACATATTTCTAGAATTCACACGGCCGATGTGTTTTGTGGGACACATTCTAGAATTCACATGGCCGATGTGTTTGGTGGGACATATTTCCAGAATTCACACGGCAGATGTGTTTGGTCGGACATATTTCTAGAATTCACACGGCCGATGTGTTTGGTGGGCCATATTTCTTGGAATTCACACGGCCGATGTGTTTGGTGGGACATATTTCTAGAATTCACAAGGCCGATGTGTTTGGTGGCACATATTTCTAGAATTCACAGTGCCGATCTGTTTTGTGGGCCATATTTCATAGAAGTCACTCGGCCGGTGTGTTTGGTGGGACATATTTCTAGAATTCACACGGCCGATGTGTTTGGTGGGCGATATTTCTTAAAATTCACATGACCGATGTGTTTGGTGGGACATATTTCTAGAATTCACACGGCCGATGTGTTTGGTGGGCCATATTTCTTAGAATTCACACGGCCGATCTGTGTGATGGGACACATTCTAGAATTCACATGGCCGATGTGTTTGGTGGGACATATTTCTTAGAATTCACATGGCCGATGTGTTTGATGGGACATATTTCTAGAATTCAACGGCCGATGTGTTTTGTGGGATACTTTCTAGAATTCACACGGCCGATGTGATTTGTGGGACACATTCTAGAATTCACACGGCCGATCTGTTTGGTGGGCCATATTTCTTAGAATTCACACAGCCGATGTGTTTGATGGGACATATTTCTAGAATTCACACGGCCGATCTGTGTGATGGGACATATTTCTAGAATTCAAACGGCCGATGTGTTTTTTGGGATACCTTCTAGAATTCACACGGCCGATGTGATTTGTGGGACACATTCTAGAATTCACACGGCCGATGTATTTGGTGGGACATATTTCCAGAATTCACATGGCCGATGTGTATGGTGGGACATATTTCTAGAATTCACACGGCCGATGTGTTTGGTGGGACATATTTCCAGAATTCACATGGCCTGTGTATGGTGGGACATATTTCTAGAATTCACACGGCCGATGTGTTTGGTGGGACATATTTCTAGAATTCACACGGCCGATGTGTTTGGTGGGCCATATTTCTTGGAATTCACACGGCCGATGTGTTTGGTGGGACATATTTCTAGAATTCACGCGGCCGATGTGTTTGGTGGGCCATATTACTTAGAATTCACACGACCGATGTGTTTGGTGGGACATATTTCACGAATTCACACGGCCGGTGTGTTTGATAGGACATATTTCTAGAATTCACACGGCCGATGTGTTTGGTGGGCCATATTTATTAGAATTCACACGGCCGATGTATCTGATGGGACATATTTCTAGAATTCACATGGCCGATCTGTTTGATGGGACACATCCTAGAATTCACATGGCCGATGTGTTTGGTGGATCACATTCTAGAATTCACAGTGCCGATCTGTTTGGTGGGCCATATTTCTTAGAATTCACACGGCCGATGTGTTTGATGGGACATATTTCTAGTATTCACACGGCCGATGTGTTTGGTGGGACACATTCTAGAATTCACATGGCCGATGTGTTTGGTGGGACACATTCTAGAATTCACACGACCGATGTGTTTGGTGGGACATATTTCAAGAATTCAAATGGCCAGTGTGTTTGATAGGACATATTTCTAGAATTCACACGGCCGATGTGTTTGGTGGGCCATATTTCTTAGAATTCACACGGCCGATGTGTTCGATGGGACATATTTCTAGTATTCACACGGCCGATCTATTTGATGGGACACATTCTAGAATTCACATGGCCGATGTGTTTGGTGGGACACATTCTAGAATTCACACGGCCGATGTGTTTGATGGGATATATTTCTAGAATTCACATGGTCGATGTGTTTGATGGGACACATTCTAGAATTCACACGACCGATGTGTTTGAAGGGACACATTCTAGAATTCACACGGCCGATGTGATTAGTGGGACACATTCTAGAATTCACATGGCCGATGTGTTTGGTGGGCAATATTTCTTAGAATTCACACGGCCGATGTATTTGATGGGACATATTTCTAGAATTCCCAAGGCCGATCTGTTTGATGGGACACATTCTAGAATTCACATGGCCGATGTGTTTGGTGGGACACATTCTAGAATTCACAGTGCCGATCTGTTTGGTGGGCCATAGTTCTTAGAATTCAAACGGCCGATGTGTTTGATGGGACATATTTCTAGAATTCACACGGCCGATGTGTTTGATGGGATATATTTCTAGAATTCACATGGTCGATGTGTTTGATGGGACACATTCTAGAATTCACACGACCGATGTGTTTGAATGGACACATTCTAGAATTCACACGGCCGATGTGATTAGTGGGACACATTCTAGAATTCACATGGCCGATGTGTTTGGTGGGCCATATTTCTTAGAATTCACACGGCCGATGTATTTGATGGGACATATTTCTAGAATTCCCAAGGCCGATCTGTTTGATGGGACACATTCTAGAATTCACATGGCCGATGTGTTTGGTGGGACACATTCTAGAATTCACACGGCCGGTGTGTTTGATAGGACATATTTCTAGAATTCACACGGCCGATGTGTTTGGTGGGCCATATTTATTAGAATTCACACGGCCGATGTATCTGATGGGACATATTTCTAGAATTCACATGGCCGATCTGTTTGATGGGACACATCCTAGAATTCACATGGCCGATGTGTTTGGTGGATCACATTCTAGAATTCACAGTGCCGATCTGTTTGGTGGGCCATATTTCTTAGAAATCACACGGCCGATGTGTTTGATGGGACATATTTCTAGTATTCACACGGCCGATCTGTTTGATGGGACACATACTAGAATTCACATGTCCGATGTGTTTGGTGGGATACATTCTAGAATTCACACGGCCGATGAGTTTGATGGGACATATTTCTAGAATTCACATCGTCGATGTGTTTGATGGGACACATTCTAGAATTCACACGACCGATGTGTTTGAAGGGACACATTCTAGAATTCACACGGCAGATGTGTTTAGTGGGACACATCCTAGAATTCACATGGCCGATGTGTTTGGTGGGAAACATTCTAGAATTCAGACGGCCGATGTGTTTGGTGGGACATATTTCTAGAATTCACATGGCCGGTGTGTTTGATAGGACATATTTCTAGAATTCACACGGCCGATGTGTTTGATGGAACACATTCTAGAATTCACATGGCGATGTGTTTGGTGGGCTTTTGTTGGGTGTGTTTGTGGTTTTTGTTGGGTGTGTTTGTGGGTTTTTGTTGGGTGTGTTTGGTGGGTTTTTGTTGGGTGTGTTGGTGGTTTTTGTTGGTTGTTTGTGGGTTTGTGGGTGTGTTTGGTGGTTGTGCGTGTGTTTGATGGACATATTTCTAGAATTCACACGGCGATGTGTTTGGTGGGCCATATTTTTAGAATTCACACGGCCGATGTATCTGATGGGACATATTTCTAGAATTCACATGGCCGATCTGTTTGATGGGACCACCTAGAATTCACATGGCCGATGTGTTTGGTGGATCACATTCTAGAATTCACAGTGCCGATCTGTTTGGTGGGCCATATTTCTTAGAAATCACACGGCCGATGTGTTTGATGGGACATATTTCTAGTATTCACACGGCCGATCTGTTTGATGGGACACATACTAGAATTCACATGTCCGATGTGTTTGGTGGGATACATTCTAGAATTCACACGGCCGATGAGTTTGATGGGACATATTTCTAGAATTCACATCGTCGATGTGTTTGATGGGACACATTCTAGAATTCACACGACCGATGTGTTTGAAGGGACACATTCTAGAATTCACACGGCAGATGTGTTTAGTGGGACACATCCTAGAATTCACATGGCCGATGTGTTTGGTGGGAAACATTCTAGAATTCAGACGGCCGATGTGTTTGGTGGGACATATTTCTAGAATTCACATGGCCGGTGTGTTTGATAGGACATATTTCTAGAATTCACACGGCCGATGTGTTTGATGGAACACATTCTAGAATTCACATGGTCGATCTGTTTGGTAGGCCATATTTCTTAGAATTCACAGGGCCGATGTGTTTGATTGGACATATTTCTAGAATTCACATGGCCGATGTGTTTGATGGGACATATTTCTAGAATTCACATGGCCGATGTGTTTGGTGGGACATATTTCTAGAATTCACATGGCCGATGTGTATGGTGGGACATATTTCTAGAATTCACATAGCCGATGTGTTTGGTGGGACACATTCTAGAATTCACATGGCCGATGTGTTTGGTGGAACACATTCTAGAATTCACACGGCCGATCTATTTGATGGGACATATTTCTAGAATTCACATGGCCGATGTGTTTGATGGGACACATTCTAGAATTCACACGGCCGATGTGTTTGATGGGACACATTCTAGAATTCACACGGCCGATGTGTTTGGTGGGACACATTCTAGAATTCCCACGACCGATGTGTTTGGTGGGACATATTTCAAGAATTCAAATGGCCGGTGTGTTTGATAGGACATATTTCTAGAATTCACACAACTGATGTTTTTGGTGGGCCATATTTCTTAGAATTCACACGGCCGATGTGTTTGATGGGACATATTTCTAGTATTCACACGGCCGATCTATTTGATGGGACACATTCTAGAATTCACATGGCCGATGTGTTTGGTGGGACACATTCTAGAATTCACACGGCCGATGTGTTTGATGGGACATATTTCTAGAATTCACATGGTCGATGTGTTTGATGGGACACATTCTAGAATTCACACGACCGATGTGTTTGAAGGGACACATTCTAGAATTCACACGGCCGATGTGTTTAGTGGGACACATTCTAGAATTCACATGGCCGATGTGTTTGGTGGGCCATATTTCTTAGAATTCAGACGGCCGATGTATTTGGTGGGACATATTTCTAGAATTCACAAGGCCGATCTGTTTGATGGGACACATTCTAGAATTCACATGGCCGATGTGTTTGGTGGGACACATTCTAGAATTCACAGTGCCGATCTGTTTGATGGGACATATTTCTAGAATTCACATTGTCGATGTGTTTGATGGGACACATTCTAGAATTCACACGGCCGATGTGTGTGGTGGGACACATTCTAGAATTCACACGGCCGATGTGTTTGGTGGGACACATTCTAGAATTCACATGGCCGATGTGTTTGGTGGGACACATTCTAGAATTCAGACGGCCGATGTGTATGATGTGACATATTTCTAAAATTCACATGGCCGATGTGTTTGGTGGGACACATTCTAGAATTCACACGGCCGATGTGTTTGTGGTACACATTCTAGAATTCACACGGCAGATGTGTTTGGTGGGACATATTTCTAGAATTCACATGGCCGATGTGTTTGGTGGGACATATTTCTAGAATTCACATGGCCGATGTGTTTGGTGGGACACATTCTAGAATTCACATGGCGATGTGTTTGGTGGCATTCTAGAATTCACATGGCCGGTGTATATGGTGGGACATATTTCTAGAATTCATATGGCTGATGTGTTTGGTGGGACATATTCTAGAATTCACACGGCCGATGTGTTTGGTCGGACATATTTCTTAGAATTCACATGGCCGATGTGTTTGATGGGACATATTTCTAGAATTCACACGGCCGATGTGATTTGTGGGACACCTTCTAGAATTCCCGCGGCCGATGTGTTTTGTGGGACACATTCTAGAATTCACACGGCCGATGTGTTTGGTGGGACATATTTCTAGAATTCACACAGCCGATGTGTTTTGTGGGCCATATTTCTTAGAAGTCACTCGGCCGATGTGTTTGGTGGGCCATATTTCTTGGAATTGACACGGGCGATGTGTTTGGTGGGACATATTTCTAGAATTCACAGTGCCGATCTGTTTGGTGGGCCATATTTCTTAGAAGTCACTCGGCCGGTGTGTTTGGTGGGCCATATTTCTTAGAAGTCCCTCGGCCGATGTGTATGGTGGGACATATTTCTAGAATTCACACGGCCGATGTGTTTGGTGTGCCATATTTCTTAGAATTCACACGACCGATATGTTTGGTGGGACATATTTCTAGAATTCACATGGCCGGTGTGTTTGATAGGACATATTTCTAGAATTCACACGGCTGATGTGTTTGGTGGGCCATATTTCTTAGAATTCACATTGCCGATGGGACATATTCTAGAATTCACATGGCTGATCTGTTTGATGGGACACATTCTAGAATTCACATGGCCGATGTGTTTGGTGGGACACATTCTAGAATTCACAGTGCCGATCTGTTTGGTGGGCCATATTTCTTAGAATTCACACGGCCGATGTGTTTGATGGGACATATTTGTAGAATTCACATGGCCAATGTGTTTGATGGGACACATTCTAGAATTCACACGACCGATGTGTTTGATGGGACACATTCTAGAATTCACACGGCCGATGTGTTTGGTGGGACACATTCTAGAATTCACAAGGCCCGATGTTTTTGGTGGGACACATTCTAGAATTCACACGACCGATGTATTTGGTGGGACATATTTCAAGAATTCAAATGGCCGGTGTGTTTGATAGGACATATTTCTAGAATTCACACGGCCGATGTGTTTGGTGGGCCATATTTCTTAGAATTCACACGGCCGATGTGTTTGATGGGACATATTTCTAGTATTCACACGGCCGATCTATTTGATGGGACACATTCTAGAATTCACATGGCCGATGTGTTTGGTGGGACACATTCTAGAATTCACACGGCCGATGTGTTTGATGGGACATATTTCTAGAATTCACATGGTCGATGTGTTTGATGGGACACATTCTAGAATTTACACGACCATGTGTTTGAAGGGACACATTATAGAATTCACACGGCCGATGTGTTTAGTGGGACACATTCTAGAATTCACATGGCCGATGTGTTTGGTGGGCCATATTTCTTAGAATTCACACGGCCGATGTATTTGATGGGACATATTTCTAGAATTCACAAGGCCGATCTGTTTGATGGGACACATTCTAGAATTCACATGGCCGATGTGTTTGGTGGGACACATTCTAGAATTCACAGTGCCGATCGCTTTGGTGGGCCATATTTCTTAGAATTCACACGGCCGATGTGTTTGATGGGACATATTTCTAGAATTCACACGGCCGATCTGTTTGATGGGACACATTCTAGAATTCACATGGCCGATGTGTTTGGTGGGACACATTCTAGAATTCACAGTGCCGATCTGTTTGATGGGACATATTTCTAGAATTCACATTGTCGATGTGTTTGATGGGACACATTCTAGAATTCACACGGCCGATGTGTGTGGTGGGACACATTCTAGAATTCACACGGCCGATGTGTTTGGTGGGACACATTCTAGAATTCACATGGCCGATGTGTTTGGTGGGACACATTCTAGAATTCAGACGGCCGATGTGTATGATGTGACATATTTCTAAAATTCACATGGCCGATGTGTTTGGTGGGACACATTCTAGAATTCACACGGCCGATGTGTTTGTGGTACACATTCTAGAATTCACACGGCAGATGTGTTTGGTGGGACATATTTCTAGAATTCACATGGCCGATGTGTTTGGTGGGACATATTTCTAGAATTCACATGGCCGATGTGTTTGGTGGGACACATTCTAGAATTCACATCACATGGGCGATGTGTTTGGTGTGACACATTCTAGAATTCACATGGCCGATGTGTTTGGTGGGACATATTTCTAGAATTCACATGGCCGATGTGTTTGGTGGGACATATTCTAGAATTCACACGGCCGATGTGTTTGATGGGACATATTTCTAGAATTCACACGGCCGATGTGATTTGTGGGACACCTTCTAGAATTCCCGCGGCCGATGTGTTTTGTGGGACACATTCTAGAATTCACACGGCCGATGTGTTTGGTGGGACATATTTCTAGAATTCACACAGCCGATGTGTTTTGTGGGCCATATTTCTTAGAAGTCACTCGGCCGATGTGTTTGGTGGGACATATTTCTAGAATTCACACGGCCGATGTGATTGGTGGGACATATTTCTAGAATTCATACGGCCGATGTGTTTGGTGGGCCATATTTCTTGGAATTGACACGGGCGATGTGTTTGGTGGGACATATTTCTAGAATTCACAGTGCCGATCTGTTTGGTGGGCCATATTTCTTAGAAGTCACTCGGCCGGTGTGTTTGGTGGGCCATATTTCTTAGAAGTCCCTCGGCCGATGTGTATGGTGGGACATATTTCTAGAATTCACACGGCCGATGTGTTTGGTGTGCCATATTTCTTAGAATTCACACGACCGATATGTTTGGTGGGACATATTTCTAGAATTCACATGGCCGGTGTGTTTGATAGGACATATTTCTAGAATTCACACGGCTGATGTGTTTGGTGGGCCATATTTCTTAGAATTCACATTGCCGATGGGACATATTCTAGAATTCACATGGCTGATCTGTTTGATGGGACACATTCTAGAATTCACATGGCCGATGTGTTTGGTGGGACACATTCTAGAATTCACAGTGCCGATCTGTTTGGTGGGCCATATTTCTTAGAATTCACACGGCCGATGTGTTTGATGGGACATATTTGTAGAATTCACATGGCCAATGTGTTTGATGGGACACATTCTAGAATTCACACGACCGATGTGTTTGATGGGACACATTCTAGAATTCACACGGCCGATGTGTTTGGTGGGACACATTCTAGAATTCACAAGGCCCGATGTGTTTGGTGGGACACATTCTAGAATTCACACGACCGATGTATTTGGTGGGACATATTTCAAGAATTCAAATGGCCGGTGTGTTTGATAGGACATATTTCTAGAATTCACACGGCCGATGTGTTTGGTGGGCCATATTTCTTAGAATTCACACGGCCGATGTGTTTGATGGGACATATTTCTAGTATTCACACGGCCGATCTATTTGATGGGACACATTCTAGAATTCACATGGCCGATGTGTTTGGTGGGACACATTCTAGAATTCACACGGCCGATGTGTTTGATGGGACATATTTCTAGAATTCACATGGTCGATGTGTTTGATGGGACACATTCTAGAATTTACACGACCTATGTGTTTGAAGGGACACATTATAGAATTCACACGGCCGATGTGTTTAGTGGGACACATTCTAGAATTCACATGGCCGATGTGTTTGGTGGGCCATATTTCTTAGAATTCACACGGCCGATGTATTTGATGGGACATATTTCTAGAATTCACAAGGCCGATCTGTTTGATGGGACACATTCTAGAATTCACATGGCCGATGTGTTTGGTGGGACACATTCTAGAATTCACAGTGCCGATCGCTTTGGTGGGCCATATTTCTTAGAATTCACACGGCCGATGTGTTTGATGGGACATATTTCTAGAATTCACACGGCCGATCTGTTTGATGGGACACATTCTAGAATTCACATGGCCGATGTGTTTGGTGGGACACATTCTAGAATTCACACGGCCTATGTGTTTGATGGGACATATTTTTAGAATTCACATTGTCGATGTGTTTGATGGGACACATTCTAGAATTCACACGGCCGATGTGTTTGGTGGGACACATTCTAGAATTCACACGGCCGATGTGTTTGGTGGGACACATTCTAGAATTCACATGGCCGATGTGTTTGGTGGGACACATTCTAGAATTAGACGGCCGATGTGTATGATGTGACATATTTCTAAAATTCACATGGCCGATGTGTTTGGTGGGACACATTCTAGAATTCACACGGCCGATGTGTTTGTGGTACACATTCTAGAATTCACACGGCAGATGTGTTTGGTGGGACATATTTCTAGAATTCACATGGCCGATGTGTTTGGTGGGACATATTTCTAGAAATCACATGGCCGATGTGTTTGGTGGGACACATTCTAGAATTCACATCACATGGGCGATGTGTTTGGTGTGACACATTCTAGAATTCACATGGCCGGTGTATATGGTGGGACATATTTCTAGAATTCATATGGCTGATGTGTTTGGTGGGACATATTCTAGAATTCACACGGCCGATGTGTTTGGTCGGACATATTTCTTAGAATTCACATGGCCGATATGTTTGATGGGACATATTTCTAGAATTCACACGGCCGATGTGATTTGTGGGACACCTTCTAGAATTCCCGCGGCCGATGTATTTTGTGGGACACATTCTAGAATTCACACGGCCGATGAGTTTGGTGGGACATATTTCTAGAATTCACACAGCCGATGTGTTTTGTGGGCCATATTTCTTAGAAGTCACTCGGCCGATGTGTTTGGTGGGACATATTTCTAGAATTCACACGGCCGATGTGATTGGTGGGACATATTTCTAGAATTCATACGGCCGATGTGTTTGGTGGGTCATATTTCTTGGAATTGACACGGGCGATGTGTTTGATGGGACACATTCTAGAATTCACACGACCGATGTGTTTGAAGGGACACATTATCGAAATCACACGGCCGATGTGAATAGTGGGACACATTCTAGAATTCACATGGCCGATGTGTTTGGTGGGCCATATTTCTTAGAATTCACACGGCCGATGTATTTGATGGGACATATTTCTAGAATTCCCAAGGCCGATCTGTTTGATGGGACACATTCTAGAATTCACATGGCCGATGTGTTTGGTGGGACACATTCTAGAATTCACAGTGCCGATCTGTTTGGTGGGCCATATTTCTTAGAATTCAAACGGCCGATGTGTTTGATGGGACATATTTCTAGAATTCACACGGCCGATGTGTTTGATGGGATATATTTCTAGAATTCACATGGTCGATGTGTTTGATGGGACACATTCTAGAATTCACACGACCGATGTGTTTGGTGGGACACATTCTAGAATTCACACGGCCGATGTGATTAGTGGGACACATTCTAGAATTCACATGGCCGATGTGTTTGGTGGGCCATATTTCTTAGAATTCACACGGCCGATGTATTTGATGGGACATATTTCTAGAATTCCCAAGGCCGATCTGTTTGATGGG
The DNA here is from genome assembly GCA_014843695.1 of Archivesica marissinica. Taxonomy (NCBI): domain Eukaryota; kingdom Metazoa; phylum Mollusca; class Bivalvia; order Venerida; family Vesicomyidae; genus Archivesica; species Archivesica marissinica. Next base: position 813,499 of record CM026398.1, on the reverse strand, counting down.
ACACATTCTAGAATTCACATGGCCGATGTGTTTGGTGGGACACATTCTAGAATTCACACGGCCTATGTGTTTGATGGGACATATTTCTAGAATTCACATTGTCGATGTGTTTGATGGGACACATTCTAGAATTCACACGGCCGATGTTTTTGATGCGACACATTCTAGAATTCACACGGCCGATTTGTTTGGTGGGACACATTCTAGAATTCACATGGCCGATGTGTTTGGTGGGACACATTCTAGAATTCACACGGCCGATCTGTTTGATGGGACATATTTCTAGAAATCACATGGCCGATGTGTTTGATGGGACACATTCTAGAATTCACACGGCCGATGTGTTTGATGGGACACATTCTAGAAATCACACGGCCGATGTTTTTGGTGGGACACATTCTAGAATTCACATGGCCGATGTGTTTGGTGGGACACATTCTAGAATTCGCACGACCGATGTGTTTGGTGGGACATATTTCAAGAATTCAAATGGCCGGTGTGTTTGATAGGACATATTTCTAGAATTTACACGGCCGATGTGTTTGGTGGGCCATATTTCTTAGAATTCACACTGCCGATGTGTTTGATGGGACATATTTCTAGTATTCACACGGCCGATCTATTTGATGGGACACATTCTAGAATTCACATGGCCGATGTGTTTGGTGGGACACATTCTAGAATTCACACGGCCGATGTGTTTGATGGGACATATTTCTAGAATTCACATGGTCGATGTGTTTGATGGGACACATTCTAGAATTCACACGACCGATGTGTTTGAAGGGACACATTCTAGAATTCACACGGCCGATGTGTTTAGTGGGACACATTCTAGAATTCACATGGCCGATGTGTTTGGTGGGCCATATTTCTTAGAATTCACACGGCCGATGTATTTGATGGGACATATTTCTAGAATTCACAAGGCCAATCTGTTTGATGGGACACATTCTAGAATTCACATGGCCGATGTGTTTGGTGGGACACATTCTAGATTTCACATGGCCGATGTGTTTGGTGGGACACATTCTAGAATTCACACGGCCTATGTGTTTGATGGGACATATTTCTAGAATTCACATTGTCGATGTGTTTGATGGGACACATTCTAGAATTCACACTGCCGATGTGTTTGAAGCAACACATTCTAGAATTCACACGGCCGATGTGTTTGTTGGGACACATTCTAGAATTCACATGGCCGATGTGTTTGTTGGGACACATTCTAGAATTCCGACGGCCGATGTGTATGATGGGACATATTTCTAAAATTCACATGGCCGATATGTTTGGTGGGACACATTCTAGAATTCACACGGCCGATGTGTTGGTGGTACACATTCTAGATTTCACACGGCCGATGTGTTTGGTGGGACATATTTCTAGAATTCACATGGCCGATGTGTATGGTGGGACATATTTCTAGAATTCACATGGCCGATGTGTTTGGTGGGACACATTCTAGAATTCACATCGCATGGGCGATGTGTTTGGTGTGACACATTCTAGAATTCACATGGCCGGTGTATATGGTGGGACATATTTCTAGAATTCATATGGCTGATGTGTTTGGTGGGACATATTCTAGAATTCACACGGCCGATGTGTTTGGTGGGACATATTTCTTAGAATTCACATGGCCGATGTGTTTGATGGGACATATTTCTAGAAGTCACACGCCCGATGTGATTTGTGGGACACCTTCTAGAATTCACGCGGCCGATGTGTTTTGTGGGACACATTCTAGAATTCACACGGCCGATGTGTTTGGTGGGACATATTTCCAGAATTCAGATGGCCGATGTGTATGGTGGGGCATATTTCAAGAATTCAACAGCCGATGTGTTTTGTGGGCCATATTTCTTAGAAGTCACTCGGCCGATGTGTTTGGTGGGACATATTTCTAGAATTCACACGGCCGATGTGATTGGTGGGACATATTTCTAGAATTCACACGGCCGATGTGTTTGGTGGGTCATATTTCTTGGAATTGACATGGGCGATGTGTTTGGTGGGACATATTTCTAGAATTCACATTGCCGATCTGTTTGGTGGGCCATATTTCTTAGAAGTCACTCGGCCGGTGTGTTTGGTGGGCCATATTTCTTAGAAGTCCCTCGGCCGATGTGTTTGGTGGGACATATTTCTAGAATTCACACGGCCGATGTGTTTGGTTGGCCATATTTCTTAGAATTCACACGACCGATGTGTTTGGTGGGACATATTTCTAGAATTCACATGGCCGGTGTGTTTGATAGGACATATTTCTAGAATTCACACTGCTGATGTGTTTGGTGGGCCATATTTCTTAGAATTCACATGGCCGATGGGACATATTTCTAGAATTCACATGGCAGATCTGTTTGATGGGACACATTCTAGAATTCACATGGCCGATGTGTTTGGTGGGACACATTCTAGAATTCACAGTGCCGATCTGTTTGGTGTGCCATATTTCTTAGAATTCACACGGCCGATGTGTTTGATGGGACATATTTCTAGAATTCACACGGCCGATCTGTTTGATGGGACACATTCTAGAATTCACATGGCCGATGTGTTTGGTGGGATACATTCTAGAATTCACACTGCCGATCTGTTTGATGGGACATATTTCTAGAATTCACATGGCCGATGTGTTTGGTGGGACACATTCTAGAATTCACACGGCCGATGTGTTTGATGGGACACATTCTAGAATTCACACGGCCGATGTGTTTGGTGGGACACATTCTAGAATTCACATGGCCGATGTGTTTGGTGGGACACATTCTAGAATTCAGACGGTCGATGTGTTTGATGGGACATATTTCTAAAATTCACATGGCCGATGTGTTTGGTGGGACACATTCTAGAATTCACACGGCCGATATGTTTGGTGGGATACCTTCAAGAATTCACACGGCCGATGTGTTTGGTGGGACATAATCTAGAATTCACATGGCCGGTGTGTATGGTGATACATATTTCTAGAATTCACATGGCCATTGTGTTTGGTGGGACACATTCTAGAATTCACACGGCCGATGTGTTTGATGGGACATATTTCTAGAATTCATATGGCCGATGTGTTTGATGGGACACATTCTAGAATTCACACGGTCGATGTGTTTGATGGGACACATTTCTAGAATTCCCATGGCCGATGTGTATGGTGGGATATATTTCTAGAATTCACATGGCCGATGTGTTTGGTGGGACATATTTCTAGAATTCACATGGCCAATGTGTATGGTGGGACATATTTCTAGAATTCACATAGCCGATGTGTTTGGTGGGACACATTCTAGAATTCACATGGCCGATGTGTTTGGTGGGACACATTCTAGAATTCACACGGCCGATCTGTTTGATGGGACATATTTCTAGAATTCACATGGCCGATGTGTTTGATGGGACACATTCTAGAATTCACACGGCCGATGTGTTTGGTGGGACACATTCTAGAATTCACATGGCCGATGTGTTTGGTGGGACACATTCTAGAATTCACACGACCGATGTGTTTGGTGGGAAATATTTCAAGAATTCAAATGGCCGGTGTGTTTGATAGGACATATTTCTAGAATTCACACGGCCTATGTGATTGGTGGGACATATTTCTAGAATTCACACGGCCGATGTGTTTGATGGGCCATATTTCTTGGAATTCACACGGCCGATGTGTTTGGTGGGACATATTTCTAGAATTCACACGGCCGAAGTGTTTGGTTGGACATATTTCTAGAATTCACTGTGCCGATCTGTTTGGTGTGCCATATTTCTTAGAAGTCACTCGGCCGGTGTGTTTGGTGGGCCATATTTCTGAGAAGTCACTCGGCCGATGTGTTCGATGGGACATATTTCTAGTATTCACACGGCCGATCTATTTGATGGGACACATTCTAGAATTCACATGGCCGATGTGTTTGGTGGGACACATTCTAGAATTCACACGGCCGATGTGTTTGATGGGACAATTCTAGAATTCACACGGCCGATGTGTTTGGTGGGACACATTCTAGAATTCACATGGCCGATGTGTTTGGTGGGACAATTCTAGAATTCAAGGCGATGTGTTTGTGGGACATATTTCTAAATTCACATGGCCGATGTGTTTGGTGGGACACATTCTAGAATTCACACGGCCGATGTTGGGCATTCAGAATTCACACGGCCGATGTGTTTGGTGGGACATATCTAGAATTCACATGGCCGTGTGTTGGTGACATTTTCTAGAATTCACAGGCCTGTGTTTGGTGGGACACATTCTAGAATTCACATGGCCGATGTGTTTGGTGGGCCATATTTCTAGAATTCACACGGCCGATGTGTTTGGTGGGACATATTCTAGAATTCACAGGCCGATTGTTTGTGGGACAATTCTAGAATTCACATGGCCGATGTGTTTGGTGGGACAATTCTAGAATTCACAGGCCGATGTGTTTGGTGGGCATATTTCTAGAATTCACAGGCCGATGTGTTTGGTGGGACATATTTCTAGAATTCACACGGCCGATGTGTTTGGTGGGATATATTTCTAGAATTCACATGGTCGATGTGTTTGATGGGACACATTCTAGAATTCACACGGCCGATGTGTTTGATGGGACACATTCTAGAATTCACACGGCCGATGTGTTTAGTGGGACACATTCTAGAATTCACATGGCCGATGTGTTTGGTGGGCCATATTTCTTAGAATTCACACGGCCGATGTGTTTGTGGGACAATTCTAGAATTCACAGCCGATTGTTTGTGGGAAATTCAGAATTCAAGGCGTGTGTTTGTGGACAATTCTAGAATTCACAGCCTTGTTGTGGGATTTTCTAGAATCAGGCCGATGTGTTTGTGGGCATATTCTGAATTCACAGGCCGATGTGTTTGTGGGACACATTCTAGAATTCACATGGCCGATGTGTTTGGTGGGACATATTTCTAGAATTCACATGGCCGATGTGTTTGGTGTGACACATTCTAGAATTCACATGGCCGGTGTGTATGGTGGGACATATTTCTAGAAATCACATGGCCGATGTGTTTGGTGGGACATATTCTAGAATTCACACGGCCGATGTGTTTGGTGGGACATATTTCTTAGAATTCACATGGCCGATGTGTTTGATGGGACATATTTCTAGAATTCACACGGCCGATGTGTTTGGTGGGACACATTCTAGAATTCACACGGCCGATGTGTTTGGTGGGACACATTCTAGAATTCACACGGCCGATGTGTTTGGTGGGACATATTTCTAGAATTCACATGGCCGATGTGTTTGGTGGGGCATATTTCTAGAATTCACACGGCCGATGTGTTTGGTGGGCATATTTCTGAATTACACGGCGATGTGTTTGGTGGGACATATTCTAGAATTCACAGGCCGATGTGTTTGGTGGGCCATATTTCTAGAATTCACTGGCCGTGTGTTTGGTGGGCATATTCTAGAAGTCCTGGCCGATGTGTTTGGTGGGACATATTCTAGAATTCACACGGCCGATGTGTTTGGTGGGACATATTTCTTAGAATTCACATGGCCGATGTGTTTGATGGGACATATTTCTAGAATTCACACGGCCGATGTGATTGGTGGGACACATTCTAGAATTCACACGGCCGATGTGTTTGGTGGGACACATTCTAGAATTCACACGGCCGATGTGTTTGGTGGGACATATTTCCAGATTTCACATGGCCGATGTGTATGGTGGGGCATATTTCTAGAATTCACACAGCCGATGTGTTTGGTGGGTCATATTTCTTGGAATTGACACGGGCGATGTGTTTGGTGGGACATATTTCTAGAATTCACAGTGCCGATCTGTTTGGTGGGCCATATTTCTTAGAAGTCACTCGGCCGGTGTGTTTGGTGGGCCATATTTCTTAGAAGTCCCTCCGCCGATGTGTTTGGTGGGACATATTTCTAGAATTCACACGGCCGATGTGTTTGGTGGGCCATATTTCTTAGAAGTCACTCGGCCGATGTGTTTGGTGGGACATATTTCTAGAATTCACACGGCCGATGTGATTGGTGGGACATATTTCTAGAATTCACACGGCCGATGTGTTTGGTGGGTCATATTTCTTGGAATTGACACGGCCGATGTGTTTGGTGGGACATATTTCTAGAATTCACACGGCCGATGTGTTTGGTGGGCCATATTTCTTAGAATTCACACGACCGATGTGTTTGGTGTGACATATTTCTAGAATTCACATGGCCGGTGTGTTTGATAGGACATATTTCTAGAATTAACACGGCTGATGTGTTTGGTGGGCCATATTTCTTAGAATTCACACGGCCGATGGGACATATTTCTAGAATTCACATGGCCGATCTGTTTGATGGGACACATTCTAGAATTCACATGGCCAATGTGTTTGGTGGGACACATTCTAGAATTCACAGTGCCGATCTGTTTGGTGTGCCATATTTCTTAGAATTCACACGGCCGATGTGTTTGATGGGACATATTTCTAGAATTCACACGGCCGATCTGTTTGATGGGACACATTCTAGAATTCACATGGCCGGTGTGTTTGGTGGGACACATTCTAGAATTCACACTGCCGATCTGTTTGATGGGACATATTTCTAGAATTCACATGGCCGATGTGTTTGATGGGACACATTCTAGAATTCACACGGCCGATTTGTTTGATGGGACACATTCTAGAATTCACACGGCCGATGTGTTTGGTGGGACACATTCTAGAATTCACATGGCCGATGTGTTTGGTGGGACACATTCTAGAATTCAGACGGCGATGTGTTTGATGGGACATATTTCTAAAATTCACATGGCCGATGTGTTTGGTGGGACACATTCTAGAATTCACACGGTCGATGTGTTTGGTGGGACACCTCCAAGAATTCACACGGCCGATGTGTTTGGTGGGACATATTTCTAGAATTCACATGGCCGATTTGGGACATATTTCTAGAATTCACATGGCCGATGTGTTTGGTGGAATACATTCTAGAATTCACACGGCCGATGTGTTTTGTGGGACATATTTCTTAGAATTCACATGGCCGATGTGTTTGATGGGACATAGGTCTAGAATTCATACGGCCGATGTGTTTTGTGGGACACCTTCTAGAATTCACTCGGCTGATGTGTTTTGTGGGACACATTCTAGAATTCACAGGGCCGATGTGTTTGGTGGACATATTTCTAGAATTCACGCGGCCGATGTGTTTTATGGGCCATATTTCTTAGAAGTCACTCGGCCGATGTGTTTGGTGGGACCTATTTCTAGAATTCACACGGCCGAAGTGTTTGGTGGAACATATTTCTAGAATTCACAGTGCCGATCTGTTTGGTAGGCCATATTTCTTAGAAGTCACTTGGCCGATGTGTTTGGTGGGACATATTTCTAGAATTCACACGGCCGATGTGTTTGGTGGGCCATATTTCTTAGAATTCACACGACCGATGTGTTTGGTGGGACATATTTCTAGAATTCACATGGCCAGTGTGTTTGATAGGACATATTTCTAGAATTCACACGGCCGATGTGTTTGGTGGGCCATATTTCTTAGAATTCACATGGCCGATGGGACATATTTCTAGAATTCACATGGCCGATCTGTTTGATGGGACACATTCTAGAATTCACATGGCCGATGTGTTTGGAGGGACACATTCTAGAATTCACACGGCCGATCTGTTTGATGGGACATATATCTAGAATTCACATGTCCGATGTGTTTGATGGGACACATTCTAGAATTCAGACGGTCGAGGTGTTTGATGGGACATATTTCTAAAATTCACACGGCCGATGTGTTTGGTGGGACACATTCTAGAATTCACACGGCCGATGTGTTTGGTGGGACATATTTCTAGAATTCACTCGGCCGATGTGATTGGTGGGAGATATTTCTAGAATTCACACGGCCGATGTGTTTGATGGGCCATATGTCTTGAAATTCACACGGCCGATGTGTTTGGTGGGACACTCTAGAAATCACACGGCCGATGTGTTTGGTCGGACATATTTCTAGAATTCACTCGGCCGATGTGTTTGGTGGGACATATTTCTAGAATTCACACGGCCGATGTGTTTGGTGGGACATATTTCTAGAATTCACACGGCCATTGTTTTGGTGGGACATATTTCTAGAATTCACATGGCCGATGTGTTTGATGGACATATTTCTAGAATTCACACGGCCGATGTGTTTGTGGCCAATTTCTTAGAATTCACAGGGCGATGGGACATATTTCTAGAATTCACACGGCCGAACTGTTTGATGGGACACATTCTATAATTCACATGGCCGATATGTTTGGTGGGACACATTCTAGAATACACACGGCCGATGTGTTTTGTCGGACACCTTCTAGAATTCACACTGCCGATGTGTTTGATGGGACATATTTCTAGAATTCACACGGCCGAACTGTTTGATGGGACACATTCTATAATTCACATGGCCGATATGTTTGGTGGGACACATTCTAGAATACACACGGCCGATGTGTTTTGTCGGACACCTTCTAGAATTCACACTGCCGATGTGTTTGATGGGACATATTTCTAGAATTCACACGGCCGAACTGTTTGATGGGACACATTCTATAATTCACATGGCCGATATGTTTGGTGGGACACATTCTAGAATACACACGGCCGATGTGTTTTGTCGGACACCTTCTAGAATTCACATGGCCGATATGTTTGATGGGACACATACTAGAATTCACATGACTGATGTGTTTTGTCGGACACTTTCTAGAATTCACACGGCCGATGTGTTTGGTGGGACATATTTCTAGAATTCACATGGCCGATGTGTTTGGTGGAACACTTTCTAGAATTCACACGGCCGATGTGTTTGGTGGGACATATTTCTTAGAATTCACATGGCCGATGTGTTTGATGGGACATATGTATAGAATTCACACGGCCGATGTGTTTTGTGGGACACCTTCTAGAATTCACAAGGCCGATGTGTTTGGTGGACATATTTCTAGAATTCACACGGCCGATGTGTTTTGTGGGCCATATTTCTTAGAAGTCACTCGGCCGATGTGTTTGATGGGACATATTTCTAGAATTCACACGACCGATGTGATTGTTGGGACACATTTCTAGAATTCACACGGCCGAAGTGTTTGGTGGGACATATTTCTAGAATTCACAGTGCCGATCTGTTTGGTGGGCCATATTTCTTAGAAGTCACTCGGCCGGTGTGTTTGGTGGGCCATATTTCTTAAAATTCACTCAGCCGATGTGTTTGGTGGGACATATTTCTAGAATTCACACGGCCGATGTGTTTGGTTGCCCATATTTCTTAGAATTCACACGACCGATGTGTTTGGTGTGACATATTTCTAGAATTCACATGGCCGGTGTGTTTGATAGGACATATTTCTAGAATTCACACGGCTGATGTGTTTGGTGGGCCATATTTCTTAGAATTCACATGGCCGATGGGACATATTTCTAGAATTCACATGGCCGATCTGTTTGATGGGACACATTCTAGAATTCACATGGCCGATGTGTTTGGTGTGATACATTCTAGAATTCACAGTGCCGATCTGTTTGGTGGGCCATATTTCTTAGAATTCACACGGCCGATGTGTTTGATGGGACATATTTCTAGAATTCACACGGCCGATCTGTTTGATGGGACACATTCTAGAATTCACATGGCTGATGTGTTTGGTGGGACACATTCTAGAATTCACACGGCCGATCTTTTTGATGGAACATATTTCTAGAATTCACCTGGCCGATGTGTTTGATGGGACACATTCTAGAATTCACACGGCCGATGTGTTTGGTGGGACATATTTCTAGAATTCACACGGCCGATGTGATTGGTGGGACATATTTCTAGTATTCACACGACCGATGTGTTTGATGGGCCATATTTCTTGGAATTCACACGGCCGATGTGTTTGGTGGGACATATTTCTAGAATTCACACGGCCGATGTGTTTGGTGGGCCATATTTCTTAGAATTCACACAACCGATGTGTTTGGTGGGATATATTTCTAGAATTCACATGGCCGGTGTGTTTGATAGGACATATTTCTAGAATTCACACGGCTGATGTGTTTGGTGGGCCATATTTCTTAGAATTCACATGGCCGATGGGACATATATATCTAGAATTCACATGGCCGATCTGTTTGATGGGACACATTCTAGAAGTCACATGGTCGATGTGTTTGGTGGGACACATTCTAGAATTCACAGTGCCGATGTGTTTGGTTTGCCATATTTCTTAGAATTCACATGGCCGATGGGACATATATATCTAGAATTCACACGGCCGATCTGTTTGATGGGACACATTCTAGAATTCACATGGCCGATGTGTTTTGTGGGACACATTCTAGAATTCACACGGCCGATCTGTTTGATGGGACATATTGCTAGAATTCACATGGCCGATGTGTTTGATGGGACACATTCTAGAATTCACACGGCCGATCTGTTTGATGGGACATATTTCTAGAATTCACATGGCCGATGTGTTTGATGGGACACATTCTAGAATTCAGACGGTCGATGTGTTTGATGGGACATATTTCTAAAATTCACATGGCCGATGTGTATTGTGGGACACATTCTAGAATTCACACGGCCGATGTGTTTGGTGGGACACATTCTAGAATTCACACGGCCGATGTGTTTGGTGGAACATATTTCTAGAATTCACACGGCCGATGTGATTGGTGGGACATATTTCTAGAATTCACACGGCCGATGTGTTTGATGGGTCATATTTCTTGGAATTCACACGGCCGATGTGTTTGGTGGGACATATTTCTAGAATTCACACGGCCGATGTGTTTGGTGGGCCATATTTCTTAGAATTCACACGACCGATGTGTTTGGTGGGACATATTTCTAGAATTCACATGGCCGGTGTGTTTGATAGGACATATTTCTAGAATTCACACGGCTGATGTGTTTGGTGGGCCATATTTCTTAGAATTCACATGGCCGATGGGACATATATCTAGAATTCACATGGCCGATCTGTTTGATGGGACACATTCTAAAATTCACATGGCCGATGTGTTTGGTGGGACACATTCTAGAATTCATAGTGCCGATCTGTTTGGTGGGCCATATTTCTTAGAATTCACACAGCCGATGTGTTTGATGGGACATATTTCTAGAATTCACACGGCCGATATGTTTGATGGGACACATTCTAGAATTCACACGGCCGATCTGTTTGATGGGACATATTTCTAGAATTCACATGGCCGATGTGTTTGATGGGACACATTCTAGAATTCACACGGCCGATGTGTTTGGTGGGACACATTCTAGAATTCACATGGCAGATGTGTTGGTGGGACACATTCTAGAATTCACACGGTAGATGTGTTTAATGGGACATATTTCTAAAATTCACATGGCCGATGTGTTTGGTGGGACACATTCTATAATTCACACGGCCGATGTGTTTGGTGGGACACCTTCTAGAATTCACACCGCCGATGTGTTTTGTGGGACATATTTCTAGAATCCACATGGCCGATTTGTATGGTGGGACATATTTCTAGAATTCACATGGCCGATGTGTTTTGTGGGACACCTTCTAGAATTCACACGGCCGATGTGTTTGGTGGACATATTTCTAGAATTCACACGGCCAATGTGTTTTGTGGGCCATATTTCTTAGAAGTCACTCGGCCGATGTGTTTGATGGGACATATTTCTAGAATTCACACGGCCGATGTGATTGTTGGGACACATTTCTAGAATTCACACGGCCGAAGTGTTTGGTGGGACATATTTCTAGAATTCACAGTGCCGATCTGTTTGGTGGGCCATATTTCTTGGAAGTCACTCGGCCGGTGTGTTAGGTGGGCCATATTTCTTAAAATTCACACGACCGATGTGTTTGGTGTGACATATTTCTAGAATTCACATGGCCGGTGTGTTTGATAGGACATATTTCTAGAATTCACACGGCTGATGTGTTTGGTGGGCCATATTTCTTAGAATTCACATGGCCGATGGGACATATTTCTAGAATTCACATGGCCGATCTGTTTGATGGGACACATTCTAGAATTCACATGGCCGATGTGTTTGGTGTGATACATTCTAGAATTCACAGTGCCGATCTGTTTGGTGGGCCACATTTCTTAGAATTCACACGGCCGATGTGTTTGATGGGACACATTCTAGAATTCACATGGCTGATGTGTTTGGTGGGACACATTCTAGAATTCACACGGCCGATCTTTTTGATGGAACATATTTCTAGAATTCACATGGCCGATGTGTTTGATGGGACACATTCTAGAATTCACACGGCCGATGTGTTTGGTGGGACATAATTCTAGAATTCACACGGCCGATGTGATTGGTGGGACATATTTCTAGTATTCACACGACCGATTTGTTTGATGGGCCATATTTCTTGGAATTCACACGGCCGATGTGTTTGGTGGGACATATTTCTAGAATTCACACGGCCGATGTGTTTGGTGGGCCATATTTCTTAGAATTCACACAACCGATGTGTTTGGTGGGATATATTTCTAGAATTCACATGGCCGGTGTGTTTGATAGGACATATTTCTAGAATTCACACGACTGATGTGTTTGGTGGGCCATATTTCTTAGAATTCACATGGCCGATGGGACATATATATCTAGAATTCACATGGCCGATCTGTTTGATGGGACACATTCTAGAAGTCACATGGTCGATGTGTTTGGTGGGACACATTCTAGAATTCACAGTGCCGATGTGTTTGGTTTGCTATATTTCTTAGAATTCACACAGCCGATGTGCTTGATCGGACATATTTCTAGAATACACACGGCCGATCTGTTTGATGGGACACATTCTAGAATTCACATGGCCGATGTGTTTGGTGGGACACATTCTAGAATTCACACGGCCGATCTGTTTGATGGGACATATTTCTAGAATTCACATGGCCGAGGTGTTTGATGGGACAAATTCTAGAATTCACACGGCCGATGTGTTTGATGGGACACATTCTAGAATTCACACGGCCGATGTGTTTAGTGGGACACATTCTAGAATTCACATGGCCGATGTGTTTGGTGGGACACATTCTAGAATTCAGACGGTCGATGTGTTTAATGGGACATATTTCTAGAATCCACATGGCCGATTTGTATGGTGGGACATATTTCTAGAATTCACATGGCCGATGTGTTTGATGGGACACATTCTATAATTCACATGGCTGATGTGTTTGGTGGGACATATTTCTAGAATTCACATGGCCGATGTGTTTGGTGGGACACATTCTAGAATTCACATGGCCGGTGTGTATGGTGGGACATATTTCTAGAATGCACACGGCCGATGTGTTTTGTGGGACACATTCTAGAATTCACACGGCCGATGTGTTTGTGGACATATTATGGGCCATATTTCTTAGAAGTCACTCGGCCGGTGTGTTTGGTGGGCCATATTTCTTAGAAGTCACTCGGCCGATGTGTTTGGTGGGACATATTTCTAGAATTCACACGGCCGATGTGTTTGGTGTGCCATATTTCTTAGAATTCACACGACCGATGTGTTTGGTGAGACATATTTCTAGAATTCACATGGCCAGTGTGTTTGATAGGACATATTGCTAGAATTCACACGGCCGATATGTTTGGTGGGCCATATTGCTAGAATTCACATGGCCGATGTGTTTGATGGGACACATTCTAGAATTCACACGGCCGATCTGTTTGATGGGACATATTTCTAGAATTCACATGGCCGATGTGTTTTGTGGGACACATTCTAGAATTCACACGGCCGATCTGTTTGATGGGACATATTGCTAGAATTCACATGGCCGATGTGTTTGATGGGACACATTCTAGAATTCACACGGCCGATCTGTTTGATGGGACATATTTCTAGAATTCACATGGTCGATGTGTTTGATGGGACATATTTCTAAAATTCACATGGCCGATGTGTATTGTGGGACACATTCTAGAATTCACACGGCCGATGTGTTTGGTGGGACACATTCTAGAATTCACACGGCCGATGTGTTTGGTGGAACATATTTCTAGAATTCACACGGCCGATGTGATTGGTGGGACATATTTCTAGAATTCACACGGCCGATGTGTTTGATGGGTCATATTTCTTGGAATTCACACGGCCGATGTGATTGGTGGGACATATTTCTAGAATTCACACGGCCGATGTGTTTGGTGGGCCATATTTCTTAGAATTCACACGACCGATGTGTTTGGTGGGACATATTTCTAGAATTCACATGGCCGGTGTGTTTGATAGGACATATTTCTAGAATTCACACGGCTGATGTGTTTGGTGGGCCATATTTCTTAGAATTCACATGGCCGATGGGACATATATCTAGAATTCACATGGCCGATCTGTTTGATGGGACACATTCTAAAATTCACATGGCCGATGTGTTTGGTGGGACACATTCTAGAATTCATAGTGCCGATCTGTTTGGTGGGCCATATTTCTTAGAATTCACACAGCCGATGTGTTTGATGGGACATATTTCTAGAATTCACACGGCCGATATGTTTGATGGGACACATTCTAGAATTCACACGGCCGATCTGTTTGATGGGACATATTTCTAGAATTCACATGGCCGATGTGTTTGATGGGACACATTCTAGAATTCACACGGCCGATGTGTTTGGTGGGACACATTCTAGAATTCACATGGCAGATGTGTTGGTGGGACACATTCTAGAATTCACACGGTAGATGTGTTTAATGGGACATATTTCTAAAATTCACATGGCCGATGTGTTTGGTGGGACACATTCTATAATTCACACGGCCGATGTGTTTGGTGGGACACCTTCTAGAATTCACACCGCCGATGTGTTTTGTGGGACATATTTCTAGAATCCACATGCCGATTTGTATGGTGGGACATATTTCTAGAATTCACATGGCCGATGTGTTTGATGGGACACATTCTAGAATTCACATGGCTGATGTGTTTGGTGGGACATATTTCTAGAATTCACATTGCCGATGTGTTTGGTGGGACATATTTCTAGAATTCACATAGCCGATTTGTATGGTGGGACATATTTCTAGAATTCACATGGCCGATGTGTTTGATGGGACACATTCTAGAATTCACATGACTGATGTGTTTGGTGGGACACATTCTAGAATTCACATGGCAGATGTGTTGGTGGGACACATTCTAGAATTCACATGGTCGATGTGTTTAATGGGACATATTTCTAAAATTCACATGGCCGATGTGTTTGGTGGGACACCTTCTAGAATTCACACCGCCGATGTGTTTTGTGGGACATATTTCTAGAATCCACATGGCCGATTTGTATGGTGGGACATATTTCTAGAATTCACATGGCCGATGTGTTTGATGGGACACATTCTAGAATTCACATGGCTGATGTGTTTGGTGGGACATATTTCTAGAATTCACATTGCCGATGTGTTTGGTGGGACATATTTCTAGAATTCACATAGCCGATTTGTATGGTGGGACATATTTCTAGAATTCACATGGCCGATGTGTTTGATGGGACACATTCTAGAATTCACATGACTGATGTGTTTGGTGGGACACATTCTAGAATTCACATGGCAGATGTGTTGGTGGGACACATTCTAGAATTCACATGGTCGATGTGTTTAATGGGACATATTTCTAAAATTCACATGGCCGATGTGTTTGGTGGGACACATTCTATAAATCACACGGCCGATGTGTTTGGTGGGACACCTTCTAGAATTCACACGGCCGATGTGTTTTGTGGGACATATTTCTAGAATCCACATGGCCGATTTGTATGGTGGGACATATTTCTAGAATTCGCATGGCCGATGTGTTTGATGGGACACATTCTAGAATTCACATGGCTGATGTGTTTGGTGGGACATATTTCTAGAATTCACATGACCGATGTGTTTGGTGGGACATATTTCTAGAATTCACATAGCCGATTTGTATGGTGGGACATATTTCTAGAATTCACATGGCCGATGTGTTTGATGGGACACATTCTAGAATTCACATGGCTGATGTGTTTGGTGGGACATATTTCTAGAATTCACATGGCCGATGTGTTTGGTGGGACATATTTCTAGAATTCACATAGCCGATGTGTTTGGTGGAACACATTCTAGAATTCACACGGCCGATGTGTTTGGTGTGACATATTTCTTAGAATTCACATGGCCGATGTGTTTGATGGAACATATGTCTAGAATTCACACGGCCGATGTGTTTTGTGGGACACATTCTAGAATTCACATGGCCGATGTGTTTGGTGGACATATTTCTAGAATTCACATGGCCAGTGTGTTTGTTGGGCCATATTTCTTAGAATTCACACGACCGATGTGTTTGGTGGGACATATTTCTAGAATTCACATGGCCAGTGTGTTTGATAGGACATATTTCTAGAATTCACACGGCCGATATGTTTGGTGGGCCATATTTCTTAGAATTCACATGGCCGATGGGACATATTTCTAGAATTCACATGGCCGATCTGTTTGATGGGACACATTCTAGAATTCACATGGCCGATGTTTTTGGAGGGAAACATTCTAGAATTCACAGTGCCGATCTGTTTGGTGGGCCATATTTCTTAGAATTCACACGGCCGATGTGTTTGATGGGACATATTTCTAGAATTCACACGGCCGATCTGTTTGATGGGACATATTTCTAGAATTCACATGGCCGATGTGTTTGATGGGACACATTCTAGAATTCAGACGGTCGAGGTGTTTGATGGGACATATTTCTAAAATTCACACGGCCGATGTGTTTGGTGGGACACATTCTAGAATTCACACGGCCGATGTGCTTGATGGGACATATTTCTAGAATTCACACGGCCGATCTGTTTAGTGGGACACATTCTAGAATTCACATGGCCGATGTGTTTGGTGGGACACATTCTAGAATTCAGACGGTCGATGTGCTTAATGGGACATATTTCTAGAATCCACATGGCCGATTTGTATGGTGGGACATATTTCTAGAATTCACATGGCCGATGTGTTTGATGGGACACATTCTAGAATTCACATGGCTGATGTGTTTGGTGGGACATATTTCTAGAATTCACATGGCCGATGTGTTTGATGGGACACATTCTAGAATTCACATGGCTGATGTGTTTGGTGGGACATATTTCTAGAATTCACATGACCGATGTGTTTGGTGGGACATATTTCTAGAATTCACATAGCCGATGTGTTTGATGGGACACATTCTAGAATTCACATGGCTGATGTGTTTGGTGGGACATATTTCTAGAATTCACATGGCCGATGTGTTTGGTGGGACATATTTCTAGAATTCACATAGCCGATGTGTTTGGTGGAACACATTCTAGAATTCACACGGCCGATGTGTTTGGTGTGACATATTTCTTAGAATTCACATGGCCGATGTGTTTGATGGAACATATGTCTAGAATTCACACGGCCGATGTGTTTTGTGGGACACCTTCTAGAATGCACACGGCCGATGTGTTTTGTGGGACACATTCTAGAATTCACATGGCCGATGTGTTTGGTGGACATATTTCTAGAATTCACATGGCCAGTGTGTTTGTTGGGCCATATTTCTTAGAATTCACACGACCGATGTGTTTGGTGGGACATATTTCTAGAATTCACATGGCCAGTGTGTTTGATAGGACATATTTCTAGAATTCACACGGCCGATGTGTTTGGTGGGCCATATTTCTTAGAATTCACATGGCCGATGGGACATATTTCTAGAATTCACATGGCCGATCTGTTTGATGGGACACATTCTAGAATTCACATGGCCGATGTTTTTGGAGGGAAACATTCTAGAATTCACAGTGCCGATCTGTTTGGTGGGCCATATTTCTTAGAATTCACACGGCCGATGTGTTTGATGGGACACATTCTAGAATTCAGACGGTCGAGGTGTTTGATGGGACATATTTCTAAAATTCACACGGCCGATGTGTTTGGTGGGACACATTCTAAAATTCACACGGCCGATGTGCTTGATGGGACATATTTCTAGAATTCACACGGCCGATCTGTTTAGTGGGACACATTCTAGAATTCACATGGCCGATGTGTTTGGTGGGACACATTCTAGAATTCAGACGGTCGATGTGCTTAATGGGACATATTTCTTGAATCCACATGGCCGATTTGTATGGTGGGACATATTTCTAGAATTCACATGGCCGATGTGTTTGATGGGACACATTCTAGAATTCACATGGCTGATGTGTTTGGTGGGACATATTTCTAGAATTCACATGGCCGATGTGTTTGGTGGGACACATTCTAGAATTCACATGGCCGGTGTGTATGGTGGGACATATTTCTAGAATGCACACGGCCGATGTGTTTTGTGGGACACATTCTAAAATTCACACGGCCGATGTGTTTGGTGGACATATTTCTAGAATTCACACGGCCGATGTGTTTTATGGGCCATATTTCTTAGAAGTCACTCGGCCGATGTGTTTGATGGGCCATATTTCTTGGAATTCACACGGCCGATGTGTTTGGTGGGACATATTTCTAGAATTCACACGGCCGAAGTGTTTGGTTGGACATATTTCTAGAATTCACAGTGCCGATCTGTTTGGTGGGCCATATTTCTTAGAAGTTACTCGGCCGTTGTGTTTGGTGGGCCATATTTCTTAGAAGTCACTCGGCCGATGTGTTTGGTGGGACATATTTCTTAGAATTCACATGGCCGATGGGACATATTTCTAGAATTCCCATGGCCGATCTGTTTGATGGGACACATTCTAGAATTCACATGGCCGATGTGTTTTGTGGGACACATTCTAGAATTCACACGGCCGATCTGTTTGATGGGACATATTGCTAGAATTCACACGACCGATGTGTTTGGTGGGACATATTTCTAGAATTCACATGGCCAGTGTGTTTGATAGGACATATTTCTAGAATTCACACGGCCGATATGTTTGGTGGGCCATATTTCTTAGAATTCACATGGCCGATGGGACATATTTCTAGAATTCCCATGGCCGATCTGTTTGATGGGACACATTCTAGAATTCACATGGCCGATGTGTTTTGTGGGACACATTCTAGAATTCACACGGCCGATCTGTTTGATGGGACATATTGCTAGAATTCACATGGCCGATGTGTTTGATGGGACACATTCTAGAATTCACACGGCCGATGTGTTTGATGGGACATATTTCTAGAATTCACATGGCCGATGTGTTTGGTGGGACACATTCTAGAATTCAGACGGTCGATGTGTTTGATGGGACATATTTCTAAAATTCACATGGCCGATGTGTATTGTGGGACACATTCTAGAATTCACACGGCCGATGTGTTTGGTGGGACACATTCTAGAATTCACACGGCCGATGTGTTTGGTGGAACATATTTCTAGAATTCACACGGCCGATGTGATTGGTGGGACATATTTCTAGAATTCACACGGCCGATGTGTTTGATGGGCCATATTTCTTGGAATTCACACGGCCGATGTGTTTGGTGGGACATATTTCTAGAATTCACACGGCCGATGTGTTTGGTGGGCCATATTTCTTAGAATTCACACGACCGATGTGTTTGGTGGGACATATTTCTAGAATTCACATGGCCGGTGTGTTTGATAGGACATATTTCTAGAATTCACACGGCTGATGTGTTTGGTGGGCCATATTTCTTAGAATTCACATGGCCGATGGGACATATATCTAGAATTCACATGGCCGATCTGTTTGATGGGACACATTCTAAAATTCACATGGCCGATGTGTTTGGTGGGACACATTCTAGAATTCATAGTGCCGATCTGTTTGGTGGGCCATATTTCTTAGAATTCACACAGCCGATGTGTTTGATGGGACATATTTCTAGAATTCACACGGCCGATCTGTTTGATGGGACACATTCTAGAATTCATATGGCCGATATGTTTGGTGGGACACATTCTAGAATTCACACGGCCGATCTGTTTGATGGGACATATTTCTAGAATTCACATGGCCGATGTGTTTGATGGGACACATTCTAGAATTCACACGGCCGATGTGTTTGGTGGGACACATTCTAGAATTCACATGGCAGATGTGTTGGTGGGACACATTCTAGAATTCACACGGTCGATGTGTTTAATGGGACATATTTCTAAAATTCACATGGCCGATGTGTTTGGTGGGACACTTTCTATAATTCACACGGCCGATGTGTTTGGTGGGACACATTCTAGAATTCACACGGCCGATGTGTTTTGTGGGACATATTTCTAGAATCCACATGGCCGATTTGTATGGTGGGACATATTTCTAGAATTCACATGGCCGATGTGTTTGATGGGACACATTCTAGAATTCACATGGCTGATGTGTTTGGTGGGACATATTTCTAGAATTCACATGGCCGATGTGTTTGGTGGGACATATTTCTAGAATTCACATAGCCGATGTGTTTGGTGGAACACATTCTAGAATTCACACGGCCGATGTGTTTGGTGTGACATATTTCTTAGAATTCACATGGCCGATGTGTTTGATGGGACATATGTCTAGAATTCACACGGCCGATGTGTTTGATGGGTCATATTTCTTGGAATTCACACGGCCGATGTGTTTGGTGGGACATATTTCTAGAATTCACACGGCCGATGTGTTTGGTGGGCCATATTTCTTAGAATTCACACGACCGATGTGTTTGGTGGGACATATTTCTAGAATTCACATGGCCGGTGTGTTTGATAGGACATATTTCTAGAATTCACACGGCTGATGTGTTTGGTGGGCCATATTTCTTAGAATTCACATGGCCGATGGGACATATATCTAGAATTCACATGGCCGATCTGTTTGATGGGACACATTCTAAAATTCACATGGCCGATGTTTTTGGTGGGACACATTCTAGAATTCATAGTGCCGATCTGTTTGGTCGGCCATATTTCTTAGAATTCACAAAGCCGATGTGTTTGATGGGACATATTTCTAGAATTCACACGGCCGATCTGTTTGATGGGACACATTCTAGAATTCACATGGCCGATGTGTTTGATGGGACACATTCTAGAATTCACATGGCTGATGTGTTTGGTGGGACATATTTCTAGAATTCACATGGCCGATGTGTTTGGTGGGACATATTTCTAGAATTCACATAGCCGATTTGTATGGTGGGACATATTTCTAGAATTCACATAGCCGATGTGTTTGATGGGACACGTTCTAGAATTCACATGGCTGATGTGTTTGGTGGGACACATTCTAGAATTCACATGGCAGATGTGTTGGTGGGACACATTCTAGAATTCACACGGTCGATGTGTTTAATGGGACATATTTCTAAAATTCACATGGCCGATGTGTTTGGTGGGACACATTCTATAATTCACACGGCCGATGTGTTTGGTGGGACACCTTCTAGAATTCACACGGCCGATGTGTTTTGTGGGACATATTTCTAGAATCCACATGGCCGATTTGTATGGTGGGACATATTTCTAGAATTCACATGGCCGATGTGTTTGATGGGACACATTCTAGAATTCACATGGCTGATGTGTTTGGTGGGACATATTTCTAGAATTCACATGGCCGATGTGTTTGGTGGGACATATTTCTAGAATTCACATAGCCGATTTGTATGGTGGGACATATTTCTAGAATTCACATGGCCGATGTGTTTGATGGGACACATTCTAGAATTCACATGGCTGATGTGTTTGGTGGGACATATTTCTAGAATTCACATAGCCGATGTGTTTGGTGGAACACATTCTAGAATTCACACGGCCGATGTGTTTGGTGTGACATATTTCTTAGAATTCACATGGCCGATGTGTTTGATGGGACATATGTCTAGAATTCACACGGCCGATGTGTTTTGTGCGACACCTTCTAGAATACACACGGCCGATGTGTTTTGTGGGACACATTCTAGAATTCACACGGCCGATGTGTTTGGTGGAAATATTTCTAGAATTCACATGGCCAGTGTGTTTGGTGGGCCATATTTCTTAGAATTCACACGACCGATGTGTTTGGTGGGACATATTTCTAGAATTCACACGGCCGATGTGTTTGGTGGGCCATATTTCTTAGAATTCACATGGCCGATGGGACATATTTCTAGAATTCACATGGCCGATCTGTTTGATGGGACACATTCTAGAATTCACATGGCCGATGTTTTTGGAGGGACACATTCTATAATTCACAGTGGCGATCTGTTTGGTGGGCCATATTTCTTAGAATTCACACGGCCGATGTGTTTGATGGGATATATTTCTAGAATTCACACGGCCGATCTGTTTGATGGGACATATTCTAGAATTCACATTGCCGATGTGTTTGGTGGGACATATTTCTAGAATTCACATAGCCGATTTGTATGGTGGGACATATTTCTAGAATTCACATGGCCGATGTGTTTGATGGGACACATTCTAGAATTCACATGACTGATGTGTTTGGTGGGACACATTCTAGAATTCACATGGCAGATGTGTTGGTGGGACACATTCTAGAATTCACATGGTCGATGTGTTTAATGGGACATAATTCTAAAATTCACATGGCCGATGTGTTTGGTGGGACACCTTCTAGAAATCACACCGCCGATGTGTTTTGTGGGACATATTTCTAGAATCCACATGGCCGATTTGTATGGTGGGACATATTTCTAGAATTCACATGGCCGATGTGTTTGATGGGACACATTCTAGAATTCACATGGCTGATGTGTTTGTGGGACATATTTCTAGAATTCACATTGCCGATGTGTTTGGTGGGACATATTCTAGAATTCACATAGCCGATGTGTTTGGTGGGACATATTCTAGAATTCACATGGCCGATGTGTTTGGTGGGACACATTCTAGAATTCACAGCCGATGTGTTTGGTGGGACACATTCTAGAATTCACATGGCAGATGTGTGGTGGGACATATTCTAGAATTCACATGGTCGATGTGTTTAATGGGACATATTTCTAAAATTCACACGGCCGATGTGTTTGGTGGGACACATTCTATAAATCACACGGCCGATGTGTTTGGTGGGACACTTCTAGAATTCACACGGCCGATGTGTTTGTTGGACATATTTCTAGAATCACATGGCCGATTTGTTTGGTGGGACATATTTCTAGAATTCACATGGCCGATGTGTTTGATGGGACACATTCTAGAATTCACATGGCTGATGTGTTTGGTGGGACATATTTCTAGAATTCACATGGCCGATGTGTTTGGTGGGACATATTTCTAGAATTCACATAGCCGATTTGTATGGTGGGACATATTTCTAGAATTCACATGGCCGATGTGTTTGATGGGACACATTCTAGAATTCACATGGCTGATGTGTTTGGTGGGACATATTTCTAGAATTCACATGGCCGATGTGTTTGGTGGGACACATTCTATAATTCACAGTGCCGATCTGTTTGGTGGGCCATATTTCTTAGAATTCACACGGCCGATGTGTTTGATGGGATATATTTCTAGAATTCACACGGCCGATGTGTTTGATGGGACATATTCTAGAATTCACATTGCCGATGTGTTTGGTGGGACATATTTCTAGAATTCACATAGCCGATTTGTATGGTGGGACATATTTCTAGAATTCACATGGCCGATGTGTTTGATGGGACACATTCTAGAATTCACATGACTGATGTGTTTGGTGGGACACATTCTAGAATTCACATGGCAGATGTGTTGGTGGGACACATTCTAGAATTCACATGGTCGATGTGTTTGATGGGACATATTTCTAGAATTCACATGGCCGATGTGTTTGGTGGGACACATTCTAGAATTCACACGGCCGATGTGTTTTGTGGGACATATTTCTAGAATCCACATGGCCGATTTGTATGGTGGGACATATTTCTAGAATTCACATGGCCGATGTGTTTGATGGGACACATTCTAGAATTCACATGGCTGATGTGTTTGGTGGGACATATTTCTAGAATTCACATTGCCGATGTGTTTGGTGGGACATATTTCTAGAATTCACATAGCCGATTTGTATGGTGGGACATATTTCTAGAATTCACATGGCCGATGTGTTTGATGGGACACATTCTAGAATTCACATGACTGATGTGTTTGGTGGGACACATTCTAGAATTCACATGGCAGATGTGTTGGTGGGACACATTCTAGAATTCACATGGTCGATGTGTTTAATGGGACATATTTCTAAAATTCACATGGCCGATGTGTTTGGTGGGACACATTCTATAAATCACACGGCCGATGTGTTTGGTGGGACACCTTCTAGAATTCACACGGCCGATGTGTTTTGTGGGACATATTTCTAGAATCCACATGGCCGATTTGTATGGTGGGACATATTTCTAGAATTCACATGGCCGATGTGTTTGATGGGACACATTCTAGAATTCACATGGCTGATGTGTTTGGTGGGACATATTTCTAGAATTCACATGACCGATGTGTTTGGTGGGACATATTTCTAGAATTCACATAGCCGATTTGTATGGTGGGACATATTTCTAGAATTCACATGGCCGATGTGTTTGATGGGACACATTCTAGAATTCACATGGCTGATGTGTTTGGTGGGACATATTTCTAGAATTCACATGGCCGATGTGTTTGGTGGGACATATTTCTAGAATTCACATAGCCGATGTGTTTGGTGGAACACATTCTAGAATTCACACGGCCGATGTGTTTGGTGTGACATATTTCTTAGAATTCACATGGCCGATGTGTTTGATGGAACATATGTCTAGAATTCACACGGCCGATGTGTTTTGTGGGACACTTTGTGGGTGTGTTTTGTGGGATTCTAGAATTCACATGGCCGATGTGTTTGGTGGACATATTTCTAGAATTCACATGGCCAGTGTGTTTGTTGGGCCATATTTCTTAGAATTCACACGACCGATGTGTTTGGTGGGACATATTTCTAGAATTCACATGGCCAGTGTGTTTGATAGGACATATTTCTAGAATTCACACGGCCGATGTGTTTGGTGGGCCATATTTCTTAGAATTCACATGGCCGATGGGACATATTTCTAGAATTCACATGGCCGATCTGTTTGATGGGACACATTCTAGAATTCACATGGCCGATGTTTTTGGAGGGAAACATTCTAGAATTCACAGTGCCGATCTGTTTGGTGGGCCATATTTCTTAGAATTCACACGGCCGATGTGTTTGATGGGACATATTTCTAGAATTCACACGGCCGATCTGTTTGATGGGACATATTTCTAGAATTCACATGGCCGATGTGTTTGATGGGACACATTCTAGAATTCAGACGGTCGAGGTGTTTGATGGGACATATTTCTAAAATTCACACGGCCGATGTGTTTGGTGGGACACATTCTAGAATTCACACGGCCGATGTGCTTGATGGGACATATTTCTAGAATTCACACGGCCGATCTGTTTAGTGGGACACATTCTAGAATTCACATGGCCGATGTGTTTGGTGGGACACATTCTAGAATTCAGACGGTCGATGTGCTTAATGGGACATATTTCTAGAATCCACATGGCCGATTTGTATGGTGGGACATATTTCTAGAATTCACATGGCCGATGTGTTTGATGGGACACATTCTAGAATTCACATGGCTGATGTGTTTGGTGGGACATATTTCTAGAATTCACATGGCCGATGTGTTTGGTGGGACACATTCTAGAATTCACATGGCCGGTGTGTATGGTGGGACATATTTCTAGAATGCACACGGCCGATGTGTTTTGTGGGACACATTCTAAAATTCACACGGCCGATGTGTTTGGTGGACATATTTCTAGAATTCACACGGCCGATGTGTTTTATGGGCCATATTTCTTAGAAGTCACTCGGCCGATGTGTTTGGTGGGACATATTTCTAGAATTCACACGGCCGATGTTATTGGTGGGACATATTTCTAGAATTCACACGGCCGATGTGTTTGATGGGCCATATTTCTTGGAATTCACACGGCCGATGTGTTTGGTGGGACATATTTCTAGAATTCACACGGCCGAAGTGTTTGGTTGGACATATTTCTAGAATTCACAGTGCCGATCTGTTTGGTGGGCCATATTTCTTAGAAGTTACTCGGCCGTTGTGTTTGGTGGGCCATATTTCTTAGAAGTCACTCGGCCGATGTGTTTGGTGGGACATATTTCTAGAATTCACACGGCCGATGTGTTTGGTGGGCCATATTTCTAGAATTCACACGGCCGATGGTTTGGTGGGACATATTTCTAGAATTCACATGGCGTGGTTTGTGCATTCTAGAATTCACACGGCCGATGTGTTTGGATGGGACATATTTCTAGAATTCACATGGCCGATGTGTTTGATGGGACACTTCTAGAATTCACATGGCCGATGTGTTTGTGGGACACATTCTAGAATTCACACGGCCGATGTGTTTGGTGGGACATATTTCTAGAATTCACATGGCCGATGTGTTTGGTGGGACACATTCTAGAATTCAGGGGTGTTTTGGGCATATTCTAGAATTCACACGGCCGATGTGTTTGGTGGGACACATTCTAGAATTCACACGGCCGATGTGTTTGATGGGACATATTTCTAGAATTCACACGGCCGATGTGTTTGGTGGGACACATTCTAGAATTCACATGGCCGATGTGTTTGGTGGGACACATTCTAGAATTCAGACGGTCGATGTGTTTGGGTTTTTGTGGGATTGATGGTGGGACATATTTCTAGAATTCACATGGCCGATGTGTTTGATGGGACACATTCTAGAATTCACACGGCCGATGTGTTTGGTGGGACATATTTCTAGAATTCACATGGCGATGTTTTGGTGGGACATTCTAGAATACATGCCGTGTGTTTGGGGAACATTTAGAATTCCGCGTGTGTTTGTGGACATTCTAGATTCACATGGCCGATGTGTTTGGTGGGCATATTTCTTAGAATCACGGCCGTTGTTTGATGGGCATTCTGATTCACAGGCGATGTGTTTGTGGGACAATTCTAGAATTCACAGGCCGATTTGTTTGGTGGGACTATTCTAGAATTCACATGCCGATGTGTTTGGTGGGCCATATTTCTTAGAATTCGGCCGTGGTTTGTGGTTTTTTGGGTTGTTGGTGGTTTTTGAATTCACAGGCCGATGGGACATATTTCTAGAATTCACATGGCCGATCTGTTTGATGGGACATATTCTAGAATTCACATGGCCGATGTGTTTTGTGGGACACATTCTAGAATTCACACGGCCGATCTGTTTGATGGGACATATTTCTAGAATTCACACGGCCGATGTGTTTGGTGGGACATATTTCTAGAATTCACATGGCCAGTGTGTTTGATAGGACATATTTCTAGAATTCACACGGCCGATATGTTTGGTGGGCCATATTTCTTAGAATTCACATGGGTGGGTTTTTGTTTGGGTTGTTTGATGGGACACATTCTAGAATTCACATGGCCGATGTGTTTTGTGGGACACATTCTAGAATTCACACGGCCGATCTGTTTGATGGGACATATTGCTAGAATTCACATGGCCGATGTGTTTGATGAGACACATTCTAGAATTCACACGGCCGATCTGTTTGATGGGACATATTTCTAGAATTCACATGGCCGATGTGTTTGATGGGACACATTTTAGAATTCAGACGGTCGATGTGTTTGATGGGACATATTTCTAAAATTCACATGGCCGATGTGTATTGTGGGACACATTCTAGAATTCACACGGCCGATGTGTTTGGTGGGACACATTCTAGAATTCACACGGCCGATGTGTTTGGTGGAACATATTTCTAGAATTCACACGGCCGATGTGATTGGTGGGACATATTTCTAGAATTCACACGGCCGATGTGTTTGATGGGCCATATTTCTTGAATTCACACGGCCGATGTGTTTGGTGGGACATATTTCTAGAATTCACACGGCCGATGTGTTTGGTGGGCCATATTTCTTAGAATTCACACGACCGATGTGTTTGGTGGGACATATTTCTAGAATTCACATGACCGGTGTGTTTGATAGGACATATTTCTAGAATTCACACGGCTGATGTGTTTGGTGGGCCATATTTCTTAGAATTCACATGGCCGATGGGACATATATCTAGAATTCACATGGCCGATCTGTTTGATGGGACACATTCTAAAATTCACATGGCCGATGTGTTTGGTGGGAGACATTCTAGAATTCATAGTGCCGATCTGTTTGGTGGGCCATATTTCTCAGAATTCACACAGCCGATGTGTTTGATGGGACATATTTCTAGAATTCACACGGCCGATCTGTTTGATGGGACACATTCTAGAATTCACATGGCCGATATGTTTGGTGGGACACATTCTAGAATTCACACGGCCGATCTGTTTGATGGGACATATTTCTAGAATTCACATGGCCGATGTGTTTGATGGGACACATTCTAGAATTCACACGGCCGATGTGTTTGGTGGGACACATTCTAGAATTCACATGGCAGATGTGTTGGTGGGACACATTCTAGAATTCACACGGTCGATGTGTTTAATGGGACATATTTCTAAAATTCACATGGCCGATGTGTTTGGTGGGACACTTTCTATAATTCACACGGCCGATGTGTTTGGTGGGACACATTCTAGAATTCACACGGCCGATGTGTTTTGTGGGACATATTTCTAGAATCCACATGGCCGATTTGTATGGTGGGACATATTTCTAGAATTCACATGGCCGATGTGTTTGATGGGACACATTCTAGAATTCACATGGCTGATGTGTTTGGTGGGACATATTTCTAGAATTCACATGGCCGATGTGTTTGGTGGGACATATTTCTAGAATTCACATAGCCGATGTGTTTGGTGGAACACATTCTAGAATTCACACGGCCGATGTGTTTGGTGTGACATATTTCTTAGAATTCACATGGCCGATGTGTTTGATGGGACATATGTCTAGAATTCACACGGCCGATGTGTTTGATGGGTCATATTTCTTGGAATTCACACGGCCGATGTGTTTGGTGGGACATATTTCTAGAATTCACACGGCCGATGTGTTTGGTGGGCCATATTTCTTAGAATTCACACGACCGATGTGTTTGGTGGGACATATTTCTAGAATTCACATGGCCGGTGTGTTTGATAGGACATATTTCTAGAATTCACACGGCTGATGTGTTTGGTGGGCCATATTTCTTAGAATTCACATGGCCGATGGGACATATATCTAGAATTCACATGGCCGATCTGTTTGATGGGACACATTCTAAAATTCACATGGCCGATGTTTTTGGTGGGACACATTCTAGAATTCATAGTGCCGATCTGTTTGGTCGGCCATATTTCTTAGAATTCACACAGCCGATGTGTTTGATGGGACATATTTCTAGAATTCACACGGCCGATCTGTTTGATGGGACACATTCTAGAATTCACATGGCCGATGTGTTTGATGGGACACATTCTAGAATTCACATGGCTGATGTGTTTGGTGGGACATATTTCTAGAATTCACATGGCCGATGTGTTTGGTGGGACATATTTCTAGAATTCACATAGCCGATTTGTATGGTGGGACATATTTCTAGAATTCACATAGCCGATGTGTTTGATGGGACACGTTCTAGAATTCACATGGCTGATGTGTTTGGTGGGACACATTCTAGAATTCACATGGCAGATGTGTTGGTGGGACACATTCTAGAATTCACACGGTCGATGTGTTTAATGGGACATATTTCTAAAATTCACATGGCCGATGTGTTTGGTGGGACACATTCTATAATTCACACGGCCGATGTGTTTGGTGGGACACCTTCTAGAATTCACACGGCCGATGTGTTTTGTGGGACATATTTCTAGAATCCACATGGCCGATTTGTATGGTGGGACATATTTCTAGAATTCACATGGCCGATGTGTTTGATGGGACACATTCTAGAATTCACATGGCTGATGTGTTTGGTGGGACATATTTCTAGAATTCACATGGCCGATGTGTTTGGTGGGACATATTTCTAGAATTCACATAGCCGATTTGTATGGTGGGACATATTTCTAGAATTCACATGGCCGATGTGTTTGATGGGACACATTCTAGAATTCACATGGCTGATGTGTTTGGTGGGACATATTTCTAGAATTCACATAGCCGATGTGTTTGGTGGAACACATTCTAGAATTCACACGGCCGATGTGTTTGGTGTGACATATTTCTTAGAATTCACATGGCCGATGTGTTTGATGGGACATATGTCTAGAATTCACACGGCCGATGTGTTTTGTGCGACACCTTCTAGAATACACACGGCCGATGTGTTTTGTGGGACACATTCTAGAATTCACACGGCCGATGTGTTTGGTGGAAATATTTCTAGAATTCACATGGCCAGTGTGTTTGGTGGGCCATATTTCTTAGAATTCACACGACCGATGTGTTTGGTGGGACATATTTCTAGAATTCACACGGCCGATGTGTTTGGTGGGCCATATTTCTTAGAATTCACATGGCCGATGGGACATATTTCTAGAATTCACATGGCCGATCTGTTTGATGGGACACATTCTAGAATTCACATGGCCGATGTTTTTGGAGGGACACATTCTATAATTCACAGTGGCGATCTGTTTGGTGGGCCATATTTCTTAGAATTCACACGGCCGATGTGTTTGATGGGATATATTTCTAGAATTCACACGGCCGATCTGTTTGATGGGACATATTCTAGAATTCACATTGCCGATGTGTTTGGTGGGACATATTTCTAGAATTCACATAGCCGATTTGTATGGTGGGACATATTTCTAGAATTCACATGGCCGATGTGTTTGATGGGACACATTCTAGAATTCACATGACTGATGTGTTTGGTGGGACACATTCTAGAATTCACATGGCAGATGTGTTGGTGGGACACATTCTAGAATTCACATGGTCGATGTGTTTAATGGGACATAATTCTAAAATTCACATGGCCGATGTGTTTGGTGGGACACCTTCTAGAAATCACACCGCCGATGTGTTTTGTGGGACATATTTCTAGAATCCACATGGCCGATTTGTATGGTGGGACATATTTCTAGAATTCACATGGCCGATGTGTTTGATGGGACACATTCTAGAATTCACATGGCTGATGTGTTTGGTGGGACATATTTCTAGAATTCACATTGCCGATGTGTTTGGTGGGACATATTTCTAGAATTCACATAGCCGATTTGTATGGTGGGACATATTTCTAGAATTCACATGGCCGATGTGTTTGATGGGACACATTCTAGATTCACATGACTGATGTGTTTTTGGTGGGACACATTCTAGAATTCACATGGCAGATGTGTTGGTGGGACACATTCTAGAATTCACGATGGTCGATGTGTTTAATGGACATATTTCTAAAATTCACATGGCCGATGTGTTTGGTGGGACACATTCTATAAATCACACGGCCGATGTGTTTGGTGGGACACCTTCTAGAATTCACACGGCCGATGTGTTTTGTGGGACATATTTCTAGAATTCACATGGCCGATTTGTTTGGTGGGACATATTTCTAGAATTCACATGGCCGATGTGTTTGATGGGACATATTTCTAGAATTCACATGGCTGATGTGTTTGGTGGGACATATTTCTAGAATTCACATGGCCGATGTGTTTGGTGGGACATATTTCTAGAATTCACATGGCCGATGTGTTTGGTGGGACATATTTCTAGAATTCACATTGCTAGTGTGTTTTGATGGGACACTTCTTAAGAAAAAAACATTCACATGGCCTGAGTGTTTGGTGGACATTTTCTAGAATTCACATGACCTATGTGGTTTGGTGGGAACATATTTCTAGAATCCACATGGCCGATTTGTATGGTGGGACATATTTCTAGAATTCACATGGCCGATGTGTTTGATGGGACACATTCTAGAATTCACATGGCTGATGTGTTTGGTGGGACATATTTCTAGAATTCACATGGCCGATGTGTTTGGTGGGACTATTTCTAGAATTCCACATAGCCGATGTTTTTTTGGTGAACACATTCTAGATTCACACACGGCCGAATGTGTTTGGTGTGACCTATTTCTAGAATTCACTGGCCGATGTGGTTTGATGAACATATGTCTAGAATTCCACACGGCCGATGTGTTTTGTGGGACACCTTTCGAATTCACACTCCTAGTGTTTTGTGGGACACATTTCTATAATTCACCTGGCCGCTGTGTTTGGTGGGACATATTTCTAGAATTCACATGGCCAGTGTGTTTGTTGGGCCATATTTCTTAGAATTCACACGACCGATGTGTTTGGTGGGACATATTTCTAGAATTCACATGGCCAGTGTGTTTGATAGGACATATTTCTAGAATTCACACGGCCGATGTGTTTGGTGGGCCATATTTCTTAGAATTCACATGGCCGATGGGACATATTTCTAGAATTCACATGGCCGATCTGTTTGATGGGACACATTCTAGAATTCACATGGCCGATGTTTTTGGAGGGAAACATTCTAGAATTCACAGTGCCGATCTGTTTGGTGGGCCATATTTCTTAGAATTCACACGGCCGATGTGTTTGATGGGACATATTTCTAGAATTCACACGGCCGATCTGTTTGATGGGACATATTTCTAGAATTCACATGGCCGATGTGTTTGATGGGACACATTCTAGAATTCAGACGGTCGAGGTGTTTGATGGGACATATTTCTAAAATTCACACGGCCGATGTGTTTGGTGGGACACATTCTAGAATTCACACGGCCGATGTGCTTGATGGGACATATTTCTAGAATTCACACGGCCGATCTGTTTAGTGGGACACATTCTAGAATTCACATGGCCGATGTGTTTGGTGGGACACATTCTAGAATTCAG